>VWYH01008952.1:120102-134356 GCA_013399365.1 Pampusana beccarii | reverse complement strand
TATTTATTATTTTTTTGTTATTAAAGAGCAAATAAATAATAAATACAATAAATACAACACTAAGTTGTATTTCCTTGCCTTCCAAAGGTTTTTTTTTTGTTCCTTGATTGTCACACAGTTGCATGTTATCAGGTGAATTTGGAAAATCTGCTGAGCACTGTCCTTCTATTATTATCTTGTTCGAATCAACAGGAATTTCATCACTGAGCTTATAAACAGTAGAGTCAAAGCAACAGTGGGCAAGATTCTGATAATCTCATTCCTGAGAACATATTTCAGGGGCGCCTTTTGAAAAGGTACAAGTATACTACCAACATGGGGCTTGATTCTGATTTCACCAATATCTGTTTAACGACCTCACCAGATATCAGTGAAAGGAAAACGGGCATTACAGGGGAATTTCTTCAGATTTTTGTATAAAGTCCATTTGTCAGTGACACATTTTTCTCCACTAAAGATTACTTGCAGGTTTTGAGAGACATTCCATTCTGCTGTGTTGTAAGCTGCCAACACGGTGCTCATCAGCGCTGCCAATACAGGACCACAAGAGGAAACAGAGCATGTATTCTGCTTTGGTAGCAGATCTGGCAATATGGAGATCTGGAGGAGCATCAATAAACTCATGATGTAATGTCAGAAACAGCTTTGTTTTGCATTGTTTAAATAAATCCATTTAATGTTATGACACCCTGCACACATTGTAATCAGCATTTCTTTAAACATTATGAAAAGAAGGCTGGCTCTAATTGTTAAGTGTATGCACTGATCCTAGCAATTGATGGGTAAAACCAAATAATTCATGCTTCTGAAAGTTTCTCAGAAAAGCAGTTACTGAGGTCAATATTTCATTAATCATCTTGTATACCAGAGGTGTTTTTTTTCTCCTAGCCATCAAGCAGGATTTCTAGAGGAAATAATGAAGTCAAAGTGTTAAAGCCTACATCACTGTTAATGACTTGCTAAACATATCAACAGATAGGTTGATAAATGAAGAAAGAGAAAAGAACAGGAAAGATGGAAAGAACACTCAAAATGACACGGTGCTAATGAGCACTGTACATTGTCAGAGGATGCTAGTCACCCAGCCATCTGCTAAAGACAGATGAAAGAACAAACAAGGTTAAAGGGAACAGAAGACTTCAAAAATTAATGGTTCACTCAAGTCTCATCTAGAGATTTTTATTGCAGGAGAGACTTTGTTAAGATTCTGTGGATACTCTAGATGCCCAACTTAATTTTAACTCTCAAGGACCACATTTCAGGTAAATACTGAAACAGGATACAAGAAGCGTATGTTGTTATTTTCCAGCCTTTTGTGATGGATGAACGAAGAAGTGCAGAGTGACTATGACATCAAAAAAGAAACATTAATGCTAAAATATTTTATAAAGACTCCAGAATAACTAGGTCTCAAAGATAGAATTAGAAGGATAAAAGGCAAATAAGGTTATCTAAATAAATTTATTTTTTACACTATCAAAGAATTATAAACATTGCCTCAGACCTACACTTTTTTTTTTTTCTGGCTTACATCAGGGAAGTGGTGGAGTCACCATCACTGGAGGTGTTTAAAAAGTATTTAGGAGAGGTTCTTAGGGACATGATTTAGTGCTAGATTTGGGTTATGTTTGGACTCGATCTTGAGGGTCTCTTCCAATCAACATTATTCTATTATTCTATCATCAAGTTCCTGTCATCAAGTTACAGGTACCTCAAAAGACAAAATAATTTGAGTTTTACTGTGATTTGCTTGTTTATAACAAGGATGACTGTTACTGTTTTGGCTTGGTTTACACTGGAAATTTACATCTGCTCAACTGCAGTCTTCTGGAAAAGTACCTGGCATGTTAGTCCAACTATAATATCATAAACACCAAAACCCAATACTTCATGAAAATCAGAGAGACAAATTTTGTTGAGAGTCTGTGAGCTAAATATTCATAAAGAAAAATGACAATAAACAGCAGCACAGTTAGAAAGCAGATGGGTGGTCTTGCAGAATAAAAATTCCAGCTTGTTTTCTTGCAATTTTCCTGCAATTTTAGATGCAAGTGTTTTTAAAATTCCTTCTCTCATTCCTCATACTGAAAAAAATATATATTTCTAACAAAAACTACACTTTGAAATCCAAAATATTCATACCTTCAACCAAAACAAAAAGTGGCATTAGGTTTATTCCTTTCTCAAGATTTTTTTAGTTGACTGAATAGCAAAATAAAGCCATTGCCATATTTTTAAATTAAATTCACATGTCACCTAGAAGGCCTAACTCTGAGCAGGTTGCTAAGCATGACTGGGTGACAAATTATGCTGATGAACTGACTGGAAGTTACAAGTATCATGCCAAAACGATAGCCTTTATAACAAGAAACACACATGTTAAGAATTTAAAGACTTCTAACCTAGATTTAACCCTAGAAAGCTACACTCCTAATAAATTCCAAGAGTGAATATGAAAATAATGTAACATTATTATTATTAAACACTTTTTTGACACAACTTAGTGCAAATATGGCAGAAGATCTCTAGCTGCACAAGCCCATGCTCTTTTGAAAAGCCATTTGATGTCAGCAGTGCTCAAGCTTCTTGGTCTGTGTGCTACTGCAGTAGCAACAAGCAGGGCCAAACTTCTGTCACCCCATTAGTGTCTCTGCCTTCCTCATGATGCCTTTTGGGGTTCTCCTTATGCCTGTCTGACACATTTGCTCATATCCTGCTTGGCACTCTGCCTCTGCTTTTTGCACTGGAAAAAGCAAGTAGGCAGCTGGCTGGTGGATTCAGAGAACCTTCTGCTCTAGATGTAGAAAATACTTGTTCTTCTCTACAAAGCACATTTTTCTTTTTTAATACCAGACTATATCATTCACTATGACCTTGCCTTCCACAGATAAACTTTATTTCAGAAACAATCACTACCAAAGGAGAATAACCTGAACAGAATAGTGACCATAGATTTCTGACACAACACAATAATCCAAATTCTCACTAAGGTCTGAAGTGGAGATAAGATTCATACCACGATGGATCATTGCCTCTGATTTCCCATAGTTTGTAGTGCTCAATGTGCCACAACATTAGTGCTTTCTTTTACATTATGCCTGATATATATTTAATCAGAAACATCTTGGTGTCTACTTGTTAGATCCTCAGCTGCCTTCTCTCAGATGAGGTTTGGCACTCTGTAAGGAAGTGAGACTGCTGTATTTTATCATTTTGTCTAAGGGGTAAAAGAAGCTATATCAGAATATAATTCTGTCTCTCTAATTTAGGAATATTTTTCTCACTCTTTTGCTATAGCAGGAAAGCAAAAAAAACCCATCAATTCAAATTAGCAACAATCATAGATAGGCTGGTCACCAATACCCAGTGAAGTGGTAGAAAACATACGCGTTCCCAGGCTGAAGTGATTCATATTTTACCTTGTGCCTTAAGTGGTCTCTCATAAACTACTTTTTTTTTTTTTTGCAGCCTCTGTATTTTACAAGCTGCAGTTTACAAACTACAAGTTCTGTCCTCCGTTTGCAAAGAGCTAACTGACAGGAGCATGTGTTGGTTAAGTGTAAGATGGAAGCAGCACAAGCAAAGCTCCACTGAGCCAAAGAGTAGGAAGGAGAAGGAAGTAGGTAAAGAAACAGTGACAGAGAAAATAAGGTATTAGGGAGAAAGCAGTAACGGGGGAAAGGGTAGAAAGAAACACAATAAAAGGTGAAACCAGATTTCTACTGCAAAAGCAGTTTGTTACCATGATTAACAAAGGAACAAGAGCTTCTCTGCTCACTGTACAGCAATTCAACACAAACATTCAAGTGTATTTCTTAGAAACAGCAAGCATATGCCCTGTGTAATTTTCCCCTATGACTCAAGAAGCTTAAAGGACTATGATGACCACATTCACAGCTATACTTCAGAGCCTGTACAGGCAGTGGCCTGTTACCTTTTCCAGAGGTGATTCCTCTGTGCCTGAGCTGTATCAGCTAAAGGAACACATCTTCAGAGCATGCTTCATCCAAAACATTATAAATTAATCTCTACTAGGAAAACAGAAAACAAGCAACCAAGATGTCGCAGAATCAGTATCATTCTTTCATTGATGTCTTCACACAGAACTCCCAGGTCATAGGAAACTCCTGTTAACATTGCATTGTTGAGCTCCTTCAAGAGTATACATTACAATACCATCTCTCATTATCAGACACCAGTTTTTCTATCCAGCACACGTGGAAGGATTATAATTGCCCACATTTTGACAAACTTGATAAAAGGCACATCTCTGGCACATGGTCAGTTTTCTCAGCTGAATGTGAGGCACCTGCTCTGTTAAAGCATCAGAGTGGCATAACTTGTAAGTGAAATATTTACATGTTTATTATTTTTCTTTAACAAGCATAAAGCCATGCACTTTCCTCTAACCTTGTTACAGAAAATGATTGAATCGTGTTATCTGAAATTTGCACACAGCAAACACACACACAAACAGCCTGAGGCAGACACTCAGCTTGAAATATTTCATTGCTCGTTTAAGTTTGGCAAAGTTATAAGCAACTGAAAATGGAATTCCATCATGGAAAGCATCAAACTTCCTTAACTGTAGGCATCACTACTATCTATCTAGTATATTTGTAAATAGTTTTCTGAATTAATATCATGGCTAAATCTCTCAGTGTTTTGTTTGCATACCTACTCAGACACTTTCAAAATGTGTAGACACAACAAGCCTTGTTTTACACATTTCAAGACTGGGCCTATATGAAAACTTCATTAGCAATATTGGCTTTAACTGTTGTCAACAAACTGTCCCACCATAGTGTGGTGACCCCTTTGCTGAGACAACTGTTTCTGCTTGCAGAACAGGACTTATTTAAAAAACAAGCGAACAAACAAACAAAACCACAAACACACCCCACCAAAAAAAACCAAAAACAAAACCACCAAAGCCACAAAAAACATACAAAAACCCCCATCCACCACACACCACATTTTGGTGGTAGTATGGTTCAGCTGGCTCAGCTGTAACACAATATCAGGGAGAAAGTGAATGTTACCAAACTAAAAAACAAGTAGTATAATTAAACCTTCCAAATATTTCATAATGTGAAATCTCTTGAGAGGAGTCCCTACCACCTGCTCCGTTTGAGCATCTGACTGAGGTGCAGCAGGTCTGGCAGCAGGTGTTTGCTCCTCACTCCCAGAGGTACCACATTCCGGTAAGTCCATGCCATTCTTAGAGCCATGGCACATACCTTTGTAACCCCAGGCAGAGACCTACCATTAGCCCAGGCAGCAGGAGATGCCCACAGCATTCAGGCTGCTTTGCTACACTCTTTCTTCCCCTTATGACAATAGCATTACGAATTCCAAACAGCCCAATGCTCTCACAATTACATGTCCACAAGAATTTAAAAAAGCAAAGAAAACTAAGAGCGGAAACAGTGTGGTTTTCCTCACCCCAATCCAGTAACCTAGTTCGTATGCAGAACACAGGCAACAAGCCTACATTATGCAAAATAATAGCATAGATTAAATTCAAAGTTTGGGGGAATCTGTAGGTCTTGTGTACACACATTTCCTTTTGTATATTTAAGTTCTAAACAGGAATGTTTTCTCTATTATTAGCATTACTATGTTGTTTGAAATATCTCTTTTTTTCCTGTATTGTAAAACATTTCTAATACAGAGTGCAGTAAGATTTGTCTATATGGAGCTTTTTTTAAGGAACCCACATTATTCAAGGAAGCAAGGCTCACACACAGTGCAGGAGGAGATAAAATTGCCCAACGAAGGATCTTTGTATGGTTTATGCAGGAAAGTACTACCCAACAGCAAACACCAGATGCTGCTTCCAATACATAGCAGATAGATAACACTGTAACTTTCACCTACTTTTTGAATCGTGTACCATCTTTGTGGTACTGCCTGAAGGGAACCTTTCAACATAACTACCAGAGAATCTGGCCCAGCATACTGTCAAGTATCCATTTTTTACATGTTCTCTTCCCCAAATACGTTTACCAAAAAAAGGACAGTACTACCTGTTACAGGCATAGATCTGACATGCTTACAAGTTCACACAGCCCTTACTCCTGTATCTAGGAAAAAAAAAAAATCCAAGAGAAAGGTCTATTTGGCACTCAAGTAAAAGGATCTGAAGCTGCTGTAATACCTACTGTCTCTATAATACAGACTGATAAATAGTATGAGAGAAAGAAAAGAAAAAATATCCTTAAAACACTCTAGAACCAAGAAAAGGAGAAAATTTTGGCTAGCTGATTGCTTTTGGTATTTCAGAGGCTGCTATTCAGATGCTCTGGTAATGATAAACGTGAGTATGTAGGATCTGTACACTAGGAATAAACAGATATTAATATATCTGGGTATATTTACAGTGTTATCGCACCTCTGCTTTTGCAATTTTGCTGATGTCTTGCCTAAGAGTGTCAAGCTCTGTATTGGCACTAACCTATCTCATTTCTCTATCTTCCATTTTTCAGTAATGGGTATATTCTGTACCTGGAAGACTTTCATTATAATAATGGATAATTAATAACATGTAGCTTAAGCAATTATATGAAATAAAGTTAATATTTTCCTGACTTCAGAAGATAAAAATACTTTAATTGGAATTTAACAGCTAGTAAATTGTTCTATAAAAATACAGCTCTGCAGAAATTTTCAGTTTCTGTGTACTAATTACTGGGGAAGAAATCCTGGCCTTGTGGACACATAAACCAAAATTCCCATTGAATCCAATGGGGTCAGGATTAGGTCCACGCAGTTTTACAAAGTCACGATTTACAAACATATACTCATTGATTCAACATTCAGATTTTGCATCTTAATAAACAAAGTGAACAGGGAAATCTAATTGCAATAGACCTAATTTCCTAGAAAACAGAAAAATCAAATGAGCAGGCAACAGGAAAAGATGCAGGAAACCAAAAGAGAGAGAATGGGAAAGGCACATGTTCTGTAGCAACACTGGGCTAAGTCCTGGCTTGTAAGCACTGCTACACTATCTCAGTAACCTACTTTTAGGTATTGTGTACCCTAATAAAATTTTCTGCCTCCAGCCAGGTGCTCAGGGACCCCACAAACACCAGGGACCTCACAGCCAGAGTATTCGGCCAGGCTGTGAAAACCTTTGGCTCAGTATCTTTAGCTGAAGTGCACTTGTTGACAGCAGGTATTTCTTCCTCCTATGGAAGCTCTTTAGGTTTCTTTCTGTGAGCTGATACTCCCTGTACTAGATAGAGGCAAAACCTACCACATCTTGCAGCATACTACATACACAAAAGAAGCACCAGTTTGTATGCTTACAAATAGGTAATTAGTTTATGCTAATTGAAACAGCTTTTATAGACAAAATTGAAAGAAGACCTACTGCTTGGAAGGACTCCTGTGGTTAGAGAACTTGTCAGGACAGTGGGAGACCAGGATTCCTGATCTTGCTCCAATCTAGTCCTCCAGGGAAATTTTCCAGTTGGGTTTTCCACACTCCAGTTGGTAATGCTGGCTATTATCACTCCGTTTCCTCCCCTCTCATTTTCCTGTTAAAAGCTTTCTGTTCACCCCTTTACCACTGCTAAGTCTGACATAGAAGTCTGTTGCTTGTGAGGCCGCAAGATTTTCATTAGAGCTAGTCACAAAAATACAGGTGCTGTCCTACACAGAAGTAGGTGCAGCTGAGGACAGATGATCCCCTGGTCACCAAATGCTACAGTTTCATATTTGGCAGCAGTGCTGGGTAAGGAGCCATTTCCTCTCCACGTTTGCTTGTCCTTACCCATGCTACTCATTGTTTCTGTCCTGCTGCACAGTCAATTGGACAATTAAGTTTATTTAGCTAAAAAATAACATTTTTTTTTTTCTGGTTTGATTTTCAGTCCAGAGGACGGAATATGAATGCATGAGGAAGCCACCTGGGGTATAGAGTACAGAAACTGCCTAACTCAGAATTGCTGCTGAAAACTGTCCACAAAATTGCATCCAAATGGGGTGGGTTTGTGATTGGCTGCAGGTGATCCAATGCCACACTGTCACCAAAAAGGATGTTCCTGTTCCCTACTTTGTGCCACTACCAGCAGTCACAGTGATATATGGTCAGCTGGATCTTGGGACTTCACAGACCCACCAGAGAGGTGTCAGACCACATTTTTTCCATTAGTATTTGGATCACCTTAAACCAGGCATGATATATTATCCCAAACCCTTTTCTGGACTTAGCTCATCCTTACCTGTCTCCTCACAGCTGAGCTGTGATGACATTAGAGCTCCAAGCCTGAGATGACTAGAGTAGCAGAAACAGAGATTCAGCTTATATGGCATACTTATTCAATTTAATAGATAAACACTGTAATCTTCTGTAATTACCTGGTTTTTATCTGTCTAGAATAAAAAGAAATAGAAAGAATCTATCTCCATAGCCTAACAATTTTTAAAACCATTTTCACAAGAGGTTTTAGGCCAGTTACAAAATAGACCATATTTTTTTAAGTATCTAGAATCCTGGCACATGAAAGAAAATACATTCATTATTAAAAATCAATATTGTACTCTAAGTCTTTTAGCATAAGTGGTTACCTAGCTTTCTTCCAGATATACAATTATATTTTTTTCTCTTCTAATAACTATTGGTAATATTTGTAGGTGCTGTCCTATACATGCCACAATGGCACAATGTCTGGATGGACACTGGTAATAAGTGGTGTTCCTCAGGAGTCCATACTAGGACCAGTACTGTTTAAAATATTCATAAATGACATAGACAACAGGATCAAGTGCACTTGCAGCAAGTATGAGGATGACACCAAGGTGAATGGTGCAGCTGACACACCTGAGGGAAGGGATGCCATCCAGAGGAACCTGGACAAGCTCAAGAAGTGGGCCCATGTGAACCTTATGAGGTTTGACAAGGCCAAATGCAAGGTCCTATACCTAGGTTGGGGCAATCCCTGGTATCAATACAGGCTGGGAGATGAAGGCATTGAAAGCAGCCAGCTGAGAAGAACTTAGGGGTACTGGTAGATTAAAGATTTCACATGAGCCAGTAATGTGTGCTTGTAGCCCAAAAAGCCAATCATATCTTGGGCTGCATCAAAAGAAGCATGGCCAGCAGGTCGAGGGAAGTGATTCTGCCCCTCTGCTCTGCTCTGGTGAGACCCCACCTGGAGTCCTGCCTCCAGCTCTGGAGCCCTCAGTACAGTATAAACACGGACCTGTTGGAGAAGGTCCAGAGGAGGCCACAAAAATGATCAAAGTGATGTAACACCTCTGCTGTGCGGTCAGGCTGGGAGAGTTGGGGCTGTTCAGCCCGGAGAAGGCCCCACAGGGACCGTATTGTGGCCTTTCAGTACTTAGAAGGGCCTATAAGACAGATAGGGACAGACGTTTTAGCAGGGCCTGTAGAGATAGGACAAGGGGTAGTGGTTTGAAACTAAAAGAGGGCAGATTCAGACTAAACAGGAGGAAGAAATTTTTTACAATGAGGGTGGTGAAACGCTGGAACAGATTGCCCAGAGAGATGATAGATTCCTCATCCCTGGAAATATTCAAGGCCAGGCTGGATGGAGCTCTGAGCAACCTGATCTAGTTGAAGATGTCCCTGCTTATTGCAGGGGGGTTGGACTAGATGACCTTTGAAGGTCCCTTCCAACCCAAACCATTCTGTTATTCTATGAAATAAGCAGATCAAGTTTTAACAGCACAGTTAATTTTCAGAGGCATCACCTGCAACATCTAAACCCATCCCAAAGGACCCTACAACTTCCACTGCCACTCTCCAGCACATAGATTACATATTGTGCTGCCTCCTTGAGCCCTGGTGACTTGCACATGCATTCTGCTGAGTCTTTAAAGAACATTTTTTTTCCAGCATCTCAGGGGAGCAGGTACTAAGACCACCTCTTTAAACAGCACTTCAGTAGACATGTACCTGTATGTCTCTCTCTCTCCACTCTTCTTGAGGCTCCTGTTTCTAAAATGTGACAGTAAGCTCTTCCATTTTCTCTTCCTTTCTCTGTTCACTGTGTTCTGTCTCCATAAGCCTTTATCCCACCCTTTTCTTCACCAGACACGTGCACACGTATCTTCACTCTTGGAGATGTATGCCCTGTTTTGGAGTGGTATTTTTCAATGGATTTCACTGTGAAACAGCATCTGCATTCAGCTCCAGAGAGCCATGAGGTTACAAGTGAAACAGTATGGGAATGCTTGCCACATCTCAAAATAGAAGCAGCAAACTAGCAGATTTTCCTGACAAGAGGTAGTTCGTGTAGCTTTCCAAAGGTAGCATAGAATCAAGACTTTAAACAGGTAAGTCTCTAGGCCACTACTTAAAATGAAATGCTATTTTTGTACTTCTCTCCCATACCATCAAAAACTTGCTACTCTTTTGCAACTTTTCCCTCTTTTTTCTGTTTCTGTCTGAGAGGGAATCTTCATGGCAACTCCTGCCAAATATATTCTACACCACCAAGCCCAGGCTCAGTGCTGTCTCCCTATCCACGTGTGGCCAGGTAGAGAGGTTGATAATGAACACAGAGTAAAAAGCTGAAAAGTGAATGCTTGAGTTCTTGCCAGTCACGGAAACCAGAGATAGTTTCCTCATTTGGCTTTTCCCATAACCGACTAGAACCTTTGAGAGAATATACTGGGTCATTTTCTAGGAACTAAGGTATGTGTTTCTCAAGGCTGTTGAGTGCATGCTTCTTGCTTTCTCTTTCCTATCAGAAATCATGAAATTAAAAATAACAATAATACTTACTAACATCATTGTGGCTCATAAGCCATCATTAAAAAAATTATTAGCTAAAAGAATCTCATTTGGAAAATACAAATGCAGAGACGCTGAGGCAGGATACTTGTCTCCATCTATAGGGCAGAAACATGGTGGAGAATTGGGGAAGTGTGGGATTTGGGGAAGGACCTATGTGCGGGCCATGTTCTCATGTCTTTTCCTGAACATCACCCCTGGGCCACCGTTGTCATGGCCAAGATACTAAGCTAGGTGGAAAAATCAGACCAGCCAAAGTACATGTGTACATCTTCATATGGTCTCTAGCTTTGCAATAACTGAGCATCGCATAATTTTTAATATATTTGTCCTGTTTTGAAAAAAAGTGCAATTAAATTGGTTTCACAAAGAACAGAGACACACAAGGAGGCTAAGGATTACCTGAAGGTTACCCAAAAGGTCTATTACATGTCAGGATCTACATCCCAGTCTCCTAACCTACAGCTGCTGTCAGCTGCTCCTTCCTCAACCAGGGCTGCCCTTTCCTTACTCTATCAAACAAGATACATTTGTAACAGAAGATAACAAAATGCAAGGCAACATTAGCCACATATCATGTCAAAGAGCATGAGGTCTCGTGCTCTCTGTACTTCAATCTTTACTCTTTTCTCAGGGCAGAAAGGATTGAATTTGAGAGGATGATGAAAGGAATGAGGAAAGGAGTCTGCAACCCCTCCAGAAGCTGCGCTGGAATCCTAGTTCTGTAAATAGCAAATATCTATGAACTATTTTGAAAATGTAGATATCCCTTCACCTACAAGTCGACAACCTAAGTTATTCACTTAGTTCAAGTGATGGAAATCTTCATCTGGGGTCCACATAGCAGACCTTAAACGCTTTGCTTTAACATCAAGATAAGCCTAAGAAATGCACCACTTGAAAAAATTTGCTCTTGCATACTTTCTTTAGCAGCTCTCCATTACTTCAGCACCCCTATCATTTCAGCAAAGCCATACCCTCCAACCTGAGGTAAAACCAAAAAGAAGATTCCTTTTTCTCTTAATTAGGCCTCCTTTTCAGGAGCCATTACAATATAGGCTGGGTTACAGACAGCTTTATAATGAATCTGTGTTTCCACTGCATGAGCAGCATGCTCCCGCTCCATGGCTACTCAAGCTGCACAACAAGAATGTTTTTTAAGAACCCTGTATTCTTTCTCAGAGAAGTCGGAAGAGAGCACAGGTACATTCGCTTAAGCACCATTAACATGGACTTAAAGACCACTAACTCATTTCTCTGACAGCTGAGTGTTGATACAAGAAAAGAATAAAGGTGCAGTTGTCTTAATTAATCATAGAATAACCATGAGCCAACAATATGATATGGGCATAGAAAAGGGTTAATATTTACATTGTGAGACAGACAGCACTGATAATACTTAATCTCAAATTCTATATGGAGTTCAACATATGTATTTAACTAGAATGGAAATAAACACAGAAAAGGGCTCCTATACACCTAAGGGTTTTCGTTTGTTTGTTGAGAGGGTAAAAGGCAGTAGCTTCTGTAAATTTATTAGGATAAAGGCTAAAACGAAATATGATTGCTTTCTGTAAGTATATCATAGAGGTAAACACAAAGAGGAAAAGAGCTACTTAGTCTGAAGAACAGTATCAGTACAAGTAGATATGTAAATACATTTGGCCATAAATAGCTTCAGGCTGGAAGTTAGAAAAAAAGATGTTCCATCACCGAAATAATGAGGTTCTACAGCAACTTTCTAAAAGGCATAGTGTAATTTATCCAGTTTTGAGAAAGGACATGACTAATTTATTAGAAGTATGACATGATTTGTCTGCATTTGATAGGAGGAAATAGTCTTTATGATGATGTTATTTTCCTATGACAGTCTTAAAATACCTGGATCCTGTCTGGACAACTGGATTCAGTCACTACTGCTATCAGGGGATTCCCTTAGGGTGTGAAGCAAACCACTCTAATGAAGCTTTTTACAGATGCTCACAAACAGCATTCACAAATTGCTTCTTCATTTGGGGGGACCCAGTCCAGAACTCCTGGGTTCTAATTGCAGCTGTGAGGAGCAACTACAGCTGCAACTGAAGGCACAAGAAACTGGGTTTTGAACTGACAAAATACCTCCAATTCTAAGCACCCAGAAAATATAGGCCCTAATTACCTCAAGGAGGGTATACAAATAAACATCTGTACATAGCTTCACACCTGTGCATCCAAGTTCCACACTACTACAATGGAGATGAACTCCAACACCCGAAAAATGGTCCGTAATGCTAAAACAATGTTTGCACAGCACACACAGAAGGCAATGGCTAGAAAAAGCCAAGGGGGAAAAAAGTGAATAATGTCGTTGTGAGAACAGACTGCACAGCATGTAGTGAATCAGGCTTGAGTCTGCACATTGAATAGCAAAACGAAAAAATCTAACTATTGAATGTCTGTTCTTTCAGTATGCACAGCTCTTCTGTGCACTGAACAAAGCAGAATCCATAGGGGAACCTGGTATGTGATCGTGTAATTAAAGACTATATCATAATGATGATTAAATACTAACATGAATCAGCTGGCTGCTGTTACTGTGTAGGGCTGAATGCAAATTAACTTTCTTTTTCAAATTCTGCCTCGACTAACTGGGGAGAAGAATGGGAAACACCAATTCCCATTCTTCTATATTCCATAAGGCTTTGATTTCCCTTTATAACTCTTACACTCCCTTCTCTTTTACTGTCCTTGGCTATCTCATCTTTCTGGTTTTGAGAAATAATGCCAAGAGAAGTAGCTCAAACTTTATCTTGTAATTGTGTGTGCTCCGCATTTAATAGGGTAAAAAAAGAAAGGGGTTAGAATATTGTGTGCACACTGTTGCACTTGACAAAATATTTGTCACTCTCCATCATCTTTGCTAAGTCGTGGGAAATGGGAGAGGTGCCTGAGGACTGGAGGAAGGCAAATGTCACTCCAGTCTTCAAAAAGGACAAG
This sequence comes from Pampusana beccarii, assembly GCA_013399365.1. Classification (NCBI taxonomy): domain Eukaryota; kingdom Metazoa; phylum Chordata; class Aves; order Columbiformes; family Columbidae; genus Pampusana; species Pampusana beccarii. The sequence goes on along the minus strand of VWYH01008952.1, from coordinate 120,612 downwards.
AAGGATGACCCAGGAAACTATAGACCGGTCAGCCTCAGTTCCATCCCTGAAAAGGTGATGGAACAACTTATCCTTGGTGCTATCTCAAGGCATGTCAAGGAGAAGAGTGTCATTAGGGGCAGCCAGCATGGCTTCACCAAGGCGAAGTCATGCTTGACCAGCCTCATAGCCTTTTATGAGAACATAATGAGATGGATAGATGACAGCAGAGCGGTGGATGTGGTCTATCTTGATTTCAGTAAAGCATTTGACACAGTCTCCCACAGCATCCTCACAGCTAAACTGAGGAAGTGTGGACTGGACAATCAGGTAGTGAGGTGGACTGCGAACTGGCTGAAGGAAAGAAGCCAGAGAGTTGTGGTCAATGGGGCAGAGTCCAGCTGGAGGCCTGTATCTAGTGGGGTGCCTCAAGGGTCGGTACTGGGACCAGTATTGTTCAATATATTCATCAAAGATTTGGATGAGGGAACAGAGTGCACTGTCAGCAAGTTTGCTGATGACACCAAACTG
>VWYH01008952.1:100638-119487 GCA_013399365.1 Pampusana beccarii | reverse complement strand
AGGTCCCTTCCAATCCCTAATAATCTGTGATTCTGTGATAGTGCTATCGTTTGTTCTATCTACCCTTTATTTAAAAAAAAAAAAAAAGAAATAAATCTATATAAAAGCTGTTTTCACTGCATTAGTTGCAAAGAGCTTTTAGTTGACAACTGGGTTGCCTGCAGGCTAGACAAATTGTGCATGGCTTTTTATTTTATTTACAAATTTAATTGTTTAAGAGCTAGTGTGTATGTCTGAGAATATGCCAGGTTTAGGTTGAGAAAGTAAAAATCTCCCTGAGAAGTGTTTCTCATTTAACACGATTGCAGAAGGGAGAGAAAATCCCACATGTTGCCTTTTTGCCAACAAAGACAACGAGCACACATACAATCATACACATACAGGGCCAGATCTAGGCTGTTTAATCTTTCCACACCTACTGCAGTGGCACTCATTTACTTTAAATGTTTCACTTTGTTTGACCTCAGTTCAAACTGAGTGAAGAAATAATGATCTCACTTTCATAAATGCTGAACACATGACACTTGGTGAATTCAGTGCCAGCTGTTGATGCTCAGTATCCCCTGAAACTCAACATTAAAACATCAACCCACTGATTTAATGCATGAAGTATCCACCTGGAGAAATAAAGACATTAATTTTTATTCAGTTAGTTAATCTGGAAGATGATGATGTGCTGTTTCGTTTTACCACATAGATCTGCTTAAAAAAAAAAAAACCCACACACAAAACAAAAAAAACAACATAATTCCACTCCAGTGTTGGATATATCAGTCTGTTTTCCAACAAATTTGTCCAAACAGGCTTCTCAGAGACAGCTGAACATATTTCTAATGTCTATTTGGTTTTTATAGTATGAATTTGCACATGACAATGTAAAGCTTTTTGAAAAAAAATTCTTCTATCATAGAAATTTTTCAGGTTTTCCTTAAAAATCCATTTTCAAGCCATTAGAGTTCAGTAAAACCTGAGCCAGAGAAAAATAAATGGAGAAAGGACCCAGAAGAAAAGCATACAGGCAAACTTCAACCAAAGAAAAGCTGACAACCCTCCTCTTAACTCCACCAAAATGACAAAGGGCACAAAGGTTACTCCTCTGAGTGAATTGCAAGAAATAAAAGCAGGTACTTTGCAGGAGAGTGCAGGGGACATGAACCAGGAAAGCAATGCTTGTTCAGGGGTCACGGAATGCATGACAAATTTATTGAAGTATCTTCATCAGCAATTAGAGGAATATGTGCTTTCAATGCTGTTACTGCACCATGATTGAAAACACAAAGTAAAACTAAGTATTAACAATAATTTTTCACTCTCCATGTCAAAATTGTACAAACCAAGTCTAATGATGATTGCTTTGCCCCTGTAGAAGAGATGAGCTGCATATGGAAGAGCAGGGAAATCCAAGGGAAAAGAATAAGCTCCAAACCTCAGGACCCTTCACAGAAATTGCTCCTGGCTAGTCTGGTTGTTTTGTTTGGTTTTCTGTTTTTTTTCTCCTCCGTACATGAGGTAAAGACCACTAATGTGAAGGACAAGTAGAAACATAGTGACCAGAATAGTAATTTATCAGACATGAGGCAAGTTTTGAGCTAGCAATTAAGTTAATCTCACTAGTTTATGTGTCTTATAACATGGGAAAATTGCACCCTTTTTCTTCTCTTTCTCTCGTCTAGCTTTGTCTACTCTTTTGTCTCAACACCATGTCCCTTGATTTTTTTTTTCTTTTGCAGTCACAAGTACTCTTCCACTACTCCCCATTCCACAGCACCTGTTACAGACCGTAAAGATGTGTGTGCAACGAATTGACAAACCTGTCTGTTCTTCAATCACTGCCACTGCCTGGTGAGCTGGGGTAATAAATCATTTTAGCAGATGATTTTGTCATATAGTACTGTAATAGTATAAGAGCAGCAGAGGCAACAAGCCTCCAGGCAAACGAACAGTAGCAAAAGCTAAATTAAAATCTAAAATGGAAAACTGCAAAAATAAGGAGAATACTAGAAAGAAACAATTTAAGGACCACGTAATCAGTGTAATCCCTAAACTGGGCACAGCTGCAATTCAACTGACCCATATATTTTGGCTCATTCTACTTGGAATGAGCTGAACCCAAAGCCAAATTGGGAGGGTAACATGCTTGTTTCTTCTTTCTGCCATTTGATGGGCTGATGTCAACACTTGTTTCCATCTTCACAGTTTTAGCCACTGTGAAATAACGCTCAGAGACAGCCATCTTCATGTTCACATATGTCAAGCGATTGGCTGATGCCCTGAACCACAACAAAACTCTGGCTAGTGTATCCAACCATGGTCTGCCTTCACTTCAGCCTTAGTACAACTAGGCGGTCTTCCAGACAATGCGACCCAACTGGAACTCCACACTGTGCTACACCCTGTGTGCCCCACATTACGAACTGGTGAGAACAGCTGCTTTTATAGATGACATTTCTCATGCATGTGAGTTTCAGAAAAGGCCTGTGGCTAATGTTTTCCACTGCTTAGTTCTTTGAAGCGGAGCAGCAGCCAGTAACTCCAAATGAAAGAAGGCATCAAACACGTGAAATGATGCACAACAGAAGTTTCTCTAAACCCAAACCTACAAAGCAAAAAAGTGCAGTGAGTTTGTTACAGTTACTCAGTGAGTCAACGGCCAAGCCAGGAAAAAAGCAAGCCTAACGTATTAAGTCATTTTGTCTAAAATTAAGAATCCAGGAAAACAGCGGGCTATAAATGGTCAAATATCATCAGAAAATGCAGACTTGCAACATTTCCTACTGCCTCTCCTAGGGTCAGTACCCAACCAGGAAAAAAAAACAAACAAACAAACAAAAACAAACAAAACAACAACAACAACAACAACAAAAACCACCACAACAAAAACAAAAAAACAGCTACCAAAGCCTAAGATAGGAAACTGAGATGAATTATTTATATTAGAAGATGTCATAAATTTTCCCCTAGTCATCATTGGAAAAGCCCCAGTCACAAATCACCATATACAAGGAAAGCCTTTCTCTGCATATACAACATGGCATTGAGTCTATGTTGCACAGCTGTCTGATGATCCATGTCAGACTTCAATTCCTGTGACAAGCCTCAGCTGTAAAACTATTCCATGGGTGTTGCACTGATGAAGACACCACAAACACATCCATCAATATGCAAACATCTGTGCAAATGCACTTGTCATCAGTGCTGCACACCACATACAGTGCTAGGACAAAACAAAGGTGTTCACGGCAAAAACACATGAAGGGAATAAGGAGCTGGTGACGTTGTGTAAAACTCACAAGCAACAGCAATCTCTGCCTCTTGAGGATGGGGGTACACCATGTAAGATGCACAGTGTGATTTTCCAGCAGTGATTCTTGGTGAACGTGTAGTCAGCTGTGACACTGTTGGCCCAGACAGGAGAATGCACAAGGGGCTGTTAATGCAGACTGTCTGACAGGCAAGCTAATTAGCCACCTAGATTACTTCACAGTACCTTGTTTAAATAGCCTCGAAAGAGAAACAGTGCCAACTGCTATAATTAACTGTAACAAGACTACTGTATTGGTCTTTGATGCCTTTAGAAGTAGACTACAAACAATTTGACCAATACAGGAATAGTACACAGACTATCTCTTTAAAATACTCTTCGTATGAAGGTGAATATTGATTTTGCTGGACAGAGAGATATGTTTTCATAGGTGATTATGTCAGCACCACTGTCAGACTTTCTGCTTTTTCAGAAGTACTTTGGGGTTTGGGAGATTTACAAAAACATATGAAACCCAAGTATTTCAATTCACAGAGAGAAGTTAACCTCAGGCATACAACTACCCAGGAAAAAAAAAAAAAAAAAGAAAAAGAAAGCTCTATTACCCAGAGTTACCATCAGTTAACTCTCTTGCCTCAACTACTGTTCAATCTGTGCACACCAGGAAGTAACCATACCGTTAAAGCATAATAGAATTAACATGTGCCTATCAGCTACATTTGTGGTCTTTACCCTACTGTGCACAGTGTTAGTTACCACAGCTCAGGGACAGTCTAATAAAAGTAGAGGACAGGGCAAAACACTCATATTCTTATCATGACAATCTGATTGCAGACCTCCTATAAGCACAGAGCAACAAATTCTTCAAGAGGTAGAGCATGTCATCTGAGCCCCAGTATGTCCCGCATGAGTACTTCCACCTGGCAAATGTGTGTAAAGTACACCTCAGTGCAGTTATGCTTGTTGCTGTCAACTAGCCCACAGTAACTCATTAAATCACAGCAACTCAGTCATGGGTTTCGGTTTCAGTCCAAAGCACTGCCCTAGACTCCTGTTTCTTATATGAGGACATTTCACATGTGCATATCCAAACAAGCTTTATTTTGCTCACTAGGTAATACCAGCAGTTAACACAAGAAGTCAGGTAAGATAAGTTCTGCAGCTAGATCAAGACCGGTCTTTCAGCTCTACAGCTTACAGTATCTGACCTCTCTAATTCTCACCCCTATATACTGTAACCATGGAAGTGAGAGGATTACAGATAAACCCTCAGCTTCTGTTATAGAGTAATAACTCACTTTTGCCCCACTTTATTTAAAATGCTTTGAGACCCACAATATTTGGAAAGTATATTATGCTATTGCTCAAGATCGCTGCTCTGACAAAGAAATTCTAGCTCTCCTATCAAAGCAGTAAAATACATTATACCTCAGGAACAGAGACAAGAAGCACAACTGTAAAATAAATACACAAACAGGTCTCACTGTATTTGAACTGCTTGGAGGGAAACAAAAAAGTCCCTGGCTTCCCTCCGTTACCAAAATGCATTGAAATGTTTTCTGCACATCCTCCACCATGTTCAAGCACTGAAGGATATCACAAACAAAAAGACTAAGGAAAATCACCAAAATTGCTACTTCGGCTATATAAATGAGCAGTAGAATAATTTTCTAAAATGATTACCCACTAATGATAGCTTTGAGGTGATAAAACACTAAGTCAGTGCCAGATCACACTCTGGAATAACATGATAATATTCCCTCTACCTAGGTAACTGGAACAATCACACCATTTATGATAATAATAATATAAACAAACTTATGTCTCTAGACTAAATATTCCCTGTAGTTAGAAATGTTGATTTTTTTATTCCACTTGCAGAAGTGTTGAAAATATATGCAAGAGACATCTGTGCCCTTGATACTACCTATCTGAAAAACAGCATGCAATATTTTACACGATTTTGACAGATACCAGATCACATCACTGCACGATCTTGTGATGATCAGATCTGTGTCCCACTTTGGAATTCATGAGGGTAGGCAGCTGTGGGCCTCCCTATCTTCCAGGGATATACACATAAAAGATAATCACAGTTTTCATTTATATTTTTAAAAAGTTTCTATCCATTTTTTTCTGCCAGAGATAACCTTGAAAATGTAAAGGAAACAAAAATGACAGACAGATTGCTAGGTTTAAAAGGATTGGAAGCTATGTTCAGTTTCAACAGAAGGCTGGAAGTAAGAAACCTAAAAATAACACCCCTTTCCAAACAACTTGATTAAACTTCAAGTATACCAAAAACCCACACACAAAAAACCCCCAACCCTCCCTCTCTAGATTACCTAAGAAAGCAAAGCAGGGAGTTCCTTAGCTGGCTAAGTGGAAACAACTGCACCTATGACTAGCTGGAGATGACACACCCTGTGTCTCATGGAGATGAGAACAGTGAATAGCAATCTTATTTAAGCCAGAGAGGATCAGACAAAAAGCTGTCTTGCAAGCTCTTCTCAGTCTCAGTTGTTATACTATTTCCCAGCCTTTATCCCCCATTCTCCTTGAAGAGTTGCTCTATTTTCTTTATATCATCCAGCTTGAGAAATACTTCCTTTTGGTCTTCACAGTTATGTGTCATGGAGAAAATCAGGGCAGGTGACAGACAGCTATCTTCAAGTACATAAAGTGATGTTATAAAAAGAACAGGAATCAATTATTCCCCTTAATTAATGGGGACAGAAGAGGAAGTAATGAACTTAAGCAGCATCAGGGGAAATTTAGGTCAAATACAGTTACTGCATGAAGTTTCACACAGTAAGAGGAGGAGTTAGGCAAATGAACCAACCATCAAAGAAAGTTAAAGAATCCTCATCAGCAGTACACAGCCAAGGTTAGAAACCTCCCTGGAGGACGACCGAGGAAAAATGAAGCCATTCCTATTCCCTCAGTGGGAGAATGGACAAGAGGTTAAACTCAAAGCCTCTTTGAACATTCACAATTCTTCTTTCCTCTTTTGTTCTTTGTTCCTTATCAACATCTTCTCCTATTTGCTTATGTTGTGTGAAGTGTTCTGCAATGTATAGAATGTTCTTTCAAAGCTCTGCAGGAGCAGTATATTTATTATATATTATCTTATATATTAAATAATATTATTTCTTATAAAAGTGTTTCTTTTCCATTTCTGTCGTGTCAGGACTTCTAAGAGGAAAGCCATCCAAGAATCTGCAGTAGTTGCTCTTTACCAAGGTCTAGTTCTTATTCCAAGAGACAGACACAGGAATACAAACAATAGTAGCACAGTTCTTTGTAAAGCCTGTTATTCTCTTTCTCCTTTTTCATTCATATAACTAAGAGGATATGTTAACCAAGCAATGAAAATATGAAAGACAAGTTTTTCTTTCCAACTTGAAGTTTTTTGTTTTATTTTTAATGTTTTTAAAGGGAAAGTCCAGATATGCTTTTTTATTGTTACTTTTTTTTTTTTTTAAGGGCAGGTTAAATCAAGGTGAATCTGATGAGGGAAAAGTCCATACTTTTTATTTTAGTTTTCATTAAGAATTCTAGGAGTTCTCGTCTCTGTTTCTGCTTCCCACTTTAAGAACAAGTGAAAAAGCATAGCATTGGAAGTGGGAGCACTAGGAATAACTTTCAAAAAGGAGTAAAATAAAAAGCATTCCTTTCAATTTTAGGCATCTCACTTGCACCTGACTTTCACTTACAAGGTTTTAACAATAAGAATTATAGGTATTACTTTCATTTTAATAGCTTAAAATCTTTTCTAAAATAAAAAAAATCCCAAATATCACAACAAAAATTAGGAAATTTTGCAAATTTCTCCCAAATTATGCGTATATTTTCCTCCTTATCTACACAGGGAGGCTTTTTAAGAACACAAGCATATAGAGATGAGATACAAGAAAATAGTCTGTTTTACTGCGGAAAAAAAGCTGTCAAGGAAAGAAAAAAAAATAAAAACCTTCTAACCATTAATTATTAATTCAATTTAGTAATCAAAATGCTCTACTAAACCTTCTAATCATTAATTATTAATTCAATTTAGTAATCAAAATGCTCTACTGGTATTTCTCAAGATGTCAGGCACATTTCAGCATTTTGAAGAATTCAGGGTGCATTGAGATTTCTGAATTTCCATTGGAACTATCATTTACATGAGGTAAGGTGGGACTCAGTTCACCATAATCTGTATACTCTCTACAGCTGGCTGGGGCCATGAGCATTTTGGTCACAATAAGCCTCGTGTTAAGATAGGTATCTAGAAGCCTTTAGATGGCTCGTATGATGGAGATCTTTTACTCTCCTCTGTGCCTACAGATAGAATCTAGGCAGTAACTATAATAGCACTTCTGAGATTTCTGAAGTTAACTAAGAAAAACTTCAGTTTTCTTTGAGTTCCAAATGACTTTAGGGCATCACAGCTCTGTCCTAAGGAGCTTACAGTCTAAACAGATAGGTCAGTGAAGACAACGAGATGGTGATGGTGTGACTCAAAGAAATCAAAGCAGGACAATGAAAGATAAGTTGTCCTCTCAGTCCTGTGTCTTCTGCCTTAGAGCAAACCGATAGACACAGCAAAGATGATTATATCCTACTTTCATTCTGAAATCTGCAGGTTTAAATGCTAAAGATATAATAAAATTATCCTTTTAAATTAATCTACTACATAATCTACAGTTACAGAGCTATGATTGTAATTATTCTATTCTATCAGCAGTTATTTCCCTTCTATCTTTAATTCAGTTAGAGAAAGGAGCAGCACAAGGGGCAGAAACCCACTAAGCATGAGACATACCTATACTAACACAGTCCACAATGAAAATATCACTGACACATTTTCACCATTACTCTTGTCAATGTTGTCTAGGTTAGGTTATCCATCACTCCATCCATTATGACATTATGCACTCAGTTGGAACCTAGATATATGTATGCAGATATTACCATACCTTACTCCTGTTAGCACAACACTACAAAACCAGCCCAATGGTTGAAAGACTATAGGATTCTGTCATAGTTGCCACCCTTTCTGCTGGAGGAGTAAGTTAAACACAAAACTAAATAAATGTACGTTGATCATAAATAAAGATCAAAATAGATTATGAGATGAACACATGACTTCTAACACAATACTCCTTCCACTCCATCGTGATAGTTTGCTTGCAGAATACCTTGCATTCAGTAAGATCAGTGCTAACAAAAAGTAAATGCCAATACAAAACTCAATATGAACAAATCATCAAGTACGGGGCAATGTACTGCCTAGTAAATGCCACAGGGTCTCTACATGATTAGTGCTCCACCTAAAGAAAGGTCATGCTGCTAAACCTCACTTTTTTCCTGTGGATAGAAACTGCGAAAGTGCTGAGACATTTTATGATCTTGGATAACAGTTATTTTCTACTCCTGTTCTGGTACTGTAAAAATCCACATCCAAACCTAGTAGGGCAAAAGAGCTACAATCACAGAGACTTCCATTAAGTCCAGGTAAATAGTAGTAATTAGATCCCAAAATCCCTGAAGTGCACTTTAAAGTCTAAGTCCAAATTCCGAAACATTTTTCATATACTGTTGCATACCAACAAGTTACCATATTCCAGTAAGATTTGCCTTTCTTCTCAGAGATGACCCCAAACCAAGTTATATTGTTGGAATATGGCACTGTGTGCAGACTTTCAGTGTTTTTCTTCAGCCTCATTTCCCCTAAGATTATTTTAATTTTTCTTCCAGAAATTGTCAATTTTCATTATAATTTCCTAAAACCAAAATTCTCCAGTTCATTTCAGCTAATTCCTTCCAATGTTCTCCCCAAAGCACATCCTTTTAGCTGACACATTGATAGGAGCAACCATAGAAAACATGCACTTAATAATAAACAGCTCATAGGTTGCAGACTGTTTTTGTTTGCTTTCTATTACAAAACACAAGCTCCAGCAAGGCTTAACATAATAATGATTCCACAGAAACAATGCAATTTAACACTGTTTAGACTGCTTTGGATCCAAGATTCTCAGAATCTCCTCCCATCAAATCAAGGCAGTTTTTTCCTCTCTGCTCACAGATCTTCTCTCTGGAGCTCATTCAACAATACAGTTGAACTGAATTGTTTTAAAATCCTAAACATGGACTCAGGCAGAAGAAAGATGATAATGGCCACTTTGGGGTCCTTTTTATTTGCTTGTTATTGGAACAGAAGTTTAAACTCTTGGGTTCATGAAGTAAAGTCTTTTCCATTAAAAAATACTAGAAAACTGTTCTAAAAGAGGAAAAAATACATATAGTCACAGTAGACCTGTAGTTTGACAATTTCAGAATTTCAGTTTCAACTTTCTTGTGAAACTTGGGGAAGCATGGTGAGACTGATCATCTAATCCAAACCCCTGACAATTCCAAATTCAATAGAACGGTTCTGTCAGGCAGAAACTTCGCATCTTACCTCCCAGTTTATGGGCTTAAAAAACAAGCATATGAGTCAAAAAGACCTGATAAAAGTCCCCATAGAGAGGAAGACATTTCCAATGTTCACATTAACATTAGAAAAATCTAGCTTGAGAAAATACAAATTAGAAAGTCACTCAGAAGCTCTGCATTGCAGGCTTTGTGCAGTCAGGAAAGGGATTAGAAAGCATGAGCACCAAGTGACACCTTGTCATCCATTCAGGTTAGCAATGTGGAAAAGGGCAAATAGTTTCAAGAAAGGAAGAAAGAATGGGAAATTTAAAGTAAATCTGGCAAGATAGAAATTCCAGGGTCTAACACTGCTCTGGAAGATTATGATGTCTGGGAACTTTAACACCTTCCTAGTAGTGTGAATTAGCCTTCCTAGAGTGGCTCACAGTTATTGTAATTTAAAATTAATTTATAACATGTTTCTCTGTGGTATCACAACTAGTGGTCATGAAGATGATTATGATGAAAAGAAGATTCAAGTCGCGCTTTTGAACAGCATAAATCAGCAAACTTGTTTGAAGACAAAGCAAAAAGCCTATTTTTACACAAATATTCCCAGTACTTAAAATGCTATTTGTACCCCAGCTTTTATTCCAAGATTCTGTCTGATGTGACACAGCAGATGTGCCCGGTTTGCTTTGAGAGACTGAGGCCAGGTGCCAGGTGCAGCACAGCTCAGGTAGGATGGGGTTAACTGGCCCTGTCAAGAGGCAGAGGGATTTGTTCCCAGTCAGGACATTGAGCTGACACAGCCACAACAATTATATTACTTGCCCCAACTCATTCAAAGCTAGATAAGCTGGGGTATTCTCTATGTGATTTGAAGGCAAGCAAAGAGTTAGTTTGCCTGAAGGAAAAATATTCTATGACATTTTCAAGGAGGCAGCAAGAATATTTCCACATTTGAACATGCAGGTCCATTCCTTCACATGTTATGCAGGAAAACTGTCATTTGGAAAACCCAATTTGAAGGCTTATTTTTCAAACACATACTGCAGGAGAACAACAACCCTTTTAAACCTAGGGAGCTCTACATACAGCTGAAGATACTTCTACATATGAGAGGTAATATTATGTGTTATAGATATCTTTTAAATATATATCTGTTCCTGTCTTTACTTCACCTATAGTTAAATAGTTGGTTCAACCTGTTGTTTTAAGGCCCTCATGTCTAAAAATTCCTCTCAGCATACTCCATGCTGGTTTTGTTTTGATAGACTCTACAATACATCGTTGTCTTCATCTGGCTTGCTTTCTGCTGTTTGTGTAAACAACACCACCACCACAAAACAGTTACATTTATTTTCGCTATTGAAATTAAAAGTATTTATTGCAAAACATATGGTTCATCTGCTTCAGAAATAAAAAAGCTCAGATTTTTCAAGCCATAAATTATCAGCAGCATTATTCCACCTCTACTCAATACCACAATGAGCACAAGTTTTCGTACATACAGTCTTGCCACTTCAAGCAGTTTCTAACTTACTGAAAGGGGAAATCTAAATTTCTCGGCAGTTTCAAAACCTGGTGGTATTAAAAGTTCAAACATTTTTGGGTTTTTTTCTGGCTAGTTTGGGTATCATTATATTGGTGGAGTTTTTTCTCCTCTGTTTTGGCAAGCTTAGATCATAACTCTCTAGCTTTGATTTTCACTCCTGTTTTGCTAAGACAATTTATTGTATGGAAAATAAAATTCCTAGGGAAGTAACATTCCTTTTTTTTCCATGTCATAAAACATGTTATCTGTCTTGCCTTCAATGAGTTAATTTGTTCTAAACTATAAATCTGTGCCGAAACACAAAGGGAAAGAAAAATATCAAAAGACATCTGGGATCTGAACACTGATTAAACTTACTTTAACCTCAGGTTTAAAATTGCAGCTTTAAAATTCACAATTTGTTCTAAGAACAATATTAAATATTTAAAGGGCACTTTGTACAACCATCAGATCAGAAAAGAGCAACGAAGCACTTTATCAGACAACACAACCCCCATTAATATTTTTTTCTCTGATTTTAAAGACATATTTTGTATCACTCAATGAATGGAGAAATAGTGATGGAAAGTGCTGTCATTCTGCCAAAAGCATATACAGAACAAGACAAGTGAGAGCAATTAAATTTCTGATCAGGATAATAATTTAACTGCAGATCTGGAGACTACAATCATCTGGAACATTTGAGCAGTATAAAAAAGGACTGTGTTCCATAAATTATTATACATGGCTCATCTCCTGAAGGCACCTCACCTGAAGGTATGTCATGGCTATCTACCACTCCCCCAGAGACGCTATATCGTCTAACAGCAAGGTTCACAGAAAATAGCAGAGTCACAGACCACATAAAGAACTGTTTGTGTATCCGTTCAGAGCAATATGGAGGCAATTCGCAAATGCAAGGTCATAGTTCTCACTAGCTTTCTTTGGCAGGGTAGTGTCTTTATTGCCAAGACACTTGGTTTAGCAAAGGAAGAAGTAACCTGATGTTTCGAGCAATTCCTTGTCCCATTCACATACAGAGCAGACTAAATCTCAGCCTCCTCACAATAAATTGGGTTAATATTTCATCATGATGCAGATAAGGTAACCTGGGTGTCCCTTATTCACTCACTTTACAGTGTCATACCCTTAAAAACTCAAAAATTCAGCATAATATTCAAGAACACCTACAAATGGCCAATCCATAAGAATTAGAAAGCACTTTTTTACTGACATTCCAGTATGTCACTGACCTTTCTGCTTGCTTAGGAAAAAGTTGTAGGTGATCATTTATTCAGCTGAGAGAGGAAAAAAAAGTATGGCTACTTGTTAATGCATTGGGTAAAGCTGCTTTATCACAGCCATTCTGAGGCAAACAATTTGGGGTGACATTCGTCTCATTTCGTTTCAGCAGTCTAAAAGTCAGGTTTGTAATCTAATCTATTCATTTAGTTCCACTTAAAAGTCAGTGAAAAAAACAGGCCCCTCCAGCAGACTAGGGATGAGACAAGTCCTCACTACATCCTGAAGCAGTTGGTTGAATGGATCATCACCCACTAGTAAAGGAGAGATACTGTTTAGGTTCAACACCTTTTAAATTGCAAGTGGTAAGCAAGATGCATCCAGCTATTGGAAGGACATCTGAAGTTATTTATACCTCATGGTCTCATGGAAGTCTTACTTACTAAACCTTTATTGTTTGATCTGAGAGGAACAAAGGGAATTTAGTGTTGGTGGGTTGGACTAGATGATACCCAGAGGTCCCCTCCAACCCTAACCATCCTGTGATTCTGTGACCCAAATTTGTTTTAACAGCTGGCAAATGCCCACTCTGTGCTTTGACTGTCCAGCTGCAAGATGAGGTCTCTTGCATGGCCACTTCTCAAAGGCATGTGGCAAGGACAAGATCACTGGAGGCTATAGTGATCTTTACATGTGAAGGCACTTTGGTTGCATCTGGCAGCAAGCAGGATGCTTAGAACTGCGTTCGCACATCGCAGGGTATTTTAGATTTTGTCCACACAGCCACAAACAATCAGATGATACAGGACCTGACGACAGTTGAGCTGCTTGCCACAGCCCACTCCAGCAGGGGAAAAAAATGCACAAGCTGAAACCGCACTTCAGGAGTAGGGTATGCGCAGAGCTTGCAAACAGCCAGTTAATGCAGCTGAGCTGCGGTGAGCGGGTTACAGATGCCTGGCTGCCCATCAAACTGCATCAACCGAAGTCCTCAGTATCATCTGACCATGCACTTAGTTTCACAGCCGTTTTAAAGGACAGCTTCCTTGCGCACAGCCACGCTGCCGCAGCGTGGAGACAGCTCGTAATTGGAACTTGAGACCTGTGGGTTTTTGGCAAGAGATCTAACCAGTACACCACTAAGAGAAAACAGACATCCTCTGTTGTAGGGAACAGCTTTTCCAACTAAATAGCAGATTTTGAAGCTTGGATATTTCCACTTCACAAAAACAGTTCTACCAAGCTTGTGTGGATGAGATTTCCACCAGATTTTGAAAGAAGCGTGATGTTTTTCTGCCATGTTATGCTCCAAACAGACTCCAATCCAAACTCAGTTGAAAGCAGCATTTTGCTACATTTTTCATCTTAATACCGTGTGACAAAGACACTTATCCTGACTCCTGAGTAACAAGGCTTATTTCGAATTTAAAAAAAATTACTGTCGCTACAATTTACATTTAACAGTGTCTTTCTTGGCTAGCACAGGGAAAATACTGCAAGGAGAATTCACAACCATGAATTTCACTAAAAGCATACATTTGCTTTTACTACATTCACAAGGGTCAATGTTTGCTTTGCTCGGATATTCATTCTGTTTTTCTCTTTGTTTACAGAGTTACTTGTGGGAAAGCTATAACTGAGTGAACAGACAGGAAGGTTTGTGAAAGAACTCTTTACATGGCCATGAAGCCTCTCATGTCCTTCCTGCTGTCAAAAGATTCAGACATTACATCAGCAAATATAAACAATCCCGCATGACAAAAATAGAGATCATCAAATAGTTACACAAGCTTGAAGAAGAAAACAGAATAATAACCCCTTCATAAAGCACTTCTTAGCCATTTGTCTGAAAAAGCTTTAAAATAAAGTTCCAATCTGCTTTAGTTAACCACAAATTATTGGACTCAGTATGGGAGAAATTAGATGAATTCCTACTATATCTGCATCATAAAAAAGATTAGAGTAGATGATCTAATAGTCCCTTCTGGCCTAAAATTCTATGAATAAAAAGGAAAAGCTTCTGCACGACTCACATTTTCAGCAAATACAGCAAATAACCCATAGAAAATGTGTTATTTTCCCCTCAGTCAAAAGCACTCTAAAAAAGAACATTCAGGTTTCTTAAGTCCCACTGTAAAAACCCTCCTTGTATAACCATAACCTTCCAAAGAAAGACAGAAAAAGACCCAAAAAGGCACTCACACAAAGTATTTGTTGAGCAACTTTGATTAATGAACAAATTAGTGGGGAAAAAAACCTGTTTGTAGATAATTCATGAACACAAAGGAGGACAACATTGATCAAATAAATTATTCACTGTAAATAGTTCATTCAGCTCTGGCTTCAACACACGTTACCAATTAAATCAAACAGAGACCAATCCCACAGCAATTATCTAGGAAGTACAATCTGGCCACTTGAAAGCAAGTCCAGATTGCTTAAACTGTTTCTTTTTTTGTCGATATGTCATTTTTCCTCTCTCTCTGAATTAGGCCACTCCTACCTAACTACAATAGCACTCAACATTTTTCATCTCTTCTAGCATATTTTCAAGTTTGTAAAAACTAATGTTTTCCCAGCTACAACTGCCTTAGTAAAATTTTTCTTATTCCTTATTAGTACTTATTGAAGTAGTTCTCAGAGAGATAGGTAAATCCATTTCCAGTTTCTTGTTTAACCTTATGCTTATCTTTTTTTTCCTAAAATGAATAGTATTACATTTAGGTTCATATCTTGTAAATCAGGTCTGTCTTGTCTTTTCCACAATCCAGCCACTTATTTGTATTAATATTTGGTTTCATTTCATTGAGTCAAATAAGTTCTAAATAATAATTTCTGCTGAATCCATTTCAGTCTCACCTTAAAGACCTATTATTTCACAGCCTCCTTTCCACAAGGAAAATCAATCTGGTTTGCAGTCTATTTCTGTCAATAAATATGAGCTATTTCACTTGTTGCCCCTTAATATATTGTTTGTTACTCATTACATATTGTTAAACAGGATAGCAACATAAGTCATCTAGACTTGTGAATGTGAGTATGAAGGTCTTTACAGCCTTAGGTATGAGATGGCTTTGGTGTGTCAGTGAAGACAAGCACACCCATCAGTCCTTGTGTACATTAGTCACGTGAGGCCAAAGTGTCAGTGAGGCCCTGCAAATTACTGAAAACTGTCAGGCTTTAAGACAGGTTTTTCCCTAACTTCAGCATTAAAGACCTCCATGAGTAAAGCTTTCTACACCTGTGTGGATCCTACTTAATCTTCACAGGTTTCCCTAGAGATGCTCAAGATTCCCTAAGTCAAAAGGGGTGACTTGATTCTGTAAACTACTACTACTAAAATAAATTAAATAAAATACTGAAAAGTCAACATTCAAGTCACCTAGAAAATATCCGCTCAGTTCTAGTCTGTTGTTTTGGTCACTTAGGACAACATCTATATTATTATGGCACCTCATGGCTCAAGGTCATCTTTTTGACTGTCCACAGACCTTCTACAAAAGTTGCCAGCTGGCTGAGGCCCAGAAGACAACATGATTCTGAAGCACATGGCACAAACTTTGTTCATACCATCGTATTGCCCCAGTAAAAAACATGAACAGAATTAGTTAATTCAAGATACTTGGCTTTAAGACCTAAAAAACAACCAAAGACAAATCCAGTTGTCATTTCTGTCCGGACATGAAAGGGTAGTAGTATCATATCAGAATGGAAAAGTGTATGGGCTTATATCGTCCTCAGTTAAAGTCCTACATTTCTTAGCCAAAACGAGGAAGTCTGCCAGCCTCATCAGTACTCAAGTGCAGGATCTCTCCTTCCTTAACTTTTTGCCGTATCGAAAGAGTAACTTATATGGGTGTACATATTAGTATGGACATTGGTTTTATCAGCCATGTGGAAAGCTTGCACATCTTGCTTTCCCATTGTGGAATGACAAGCAGAATGTTTTGTAGCCAAGTGACTTTTACCACAAATACTCATAAATGCTTTACAGATACTTTTATTTTTCATATTCTGCCAGCTGGGCTTCACCATCATGCTGGATATTTTCTAATTCACCTTCCTACTTTCATCCAATTGTTTGGTCTGTCTTTCCTTTTTTTTTCTATTACATGTGAATGTTCTTCTTTTTGAGGTGTTCATTATCCTGTGATCCAATTGCTTGCACTCTTGGATGAAGACTTTCTAGGAGAGTTACATTTCTGCAACAGATTGGTAGAACCAATTCTTTGGAACAGTAAGGCACACTAATCAAAACATGTACATTTACAGGCCAAATGGTTCTGCCTTGAGTTCCTTCCAGTGCAAACAATTAAGGCTTTGCCTTGGTAAAAGCTGTAGCGTCAGAGACAGTGTGACTTGGGCTATTCTGCATAAAAATGTCTTTTCTATATGACTTCGTATGTTTCAAAAACATTTCATTCATTGGAGCTATATTTGAAAATAAACCTTTACAAGAATTCTTCCTCTGAGTACGTTTTTGTAAAAGTTCATATACACAAAATAAATACATAACAAAACTTGGAAAATTATTATTTTACTCTGCTTATTAACAGAAAAATCCAGATTCTGCACAGGGAATTGAAGATTATTGCTGTGTTAGTTCTAAGAGCATTTTTCCTTATGCTACGACTTGTTGGGGTTGAAGGAATTTTTAAAGTAACAAAAAGAAATTAGGTTCACACTATGCTAGTGAATAAGTTGATAACAGATGAGAAGCTCTATTGTAGTAATAACTACACCCAGTTAAACAACGGCAAAGATATCAGCAAGGCAAATGCAAGATCCTAACCAGGTTAGGTTTTCCAGTGAAGATTTAAGGGTTAAAATCTATATCAGGTTGAACATCTTGCAGCTAAGCCCTTTAGTACATGCACAAATCAGAAATCATTGCAACGACTCCCATGCATAAGACTTTGGTTCTAGAGACGGTGACACAGCATTTTCCCAAACTGAACCCTAGGAGAGGACAAAGGGGAAAGAACAGCAGGGAGGAGCTGGGCAGTGTGCAAGGAAATTCTTCCTAAGTACAAGAGGCAGCACAACAAAAATCACAATACTTGTAGGAAAAAACGCTCAAGGCTGCACATTCTCAGAACAGAGAGTCAGGGGTTATTTTGCCATAGAAAATTAAAAACGAACGGTCAATGAGACTCCATAGCTCTTCAGATGGCAATAAATATGTCTGTTTAATGCAGTGGAGAAAGCAAAAGCAGTAGAGGAATGAAGTAATCAGAAATCCTGGCCAGACAGACAAGTCAAGCAGAAGCACAGCAAGCAGACTTGAGATGATGTGGTTAGGAGACAGCTGTAGTCAGTTTGCACGTAGATAAGTGCAGGGACAAGTGCTTTGATAGTACAGGTTGATAGGTCAGATCAGTGGATCACAAAGCACATTACCAACTTATTAATTAAGCCAGCTCCATATCCCTGAGAGCTGGGTACCATAATTTGGTAGTCATCACAGAAGTCACTGGAGGGTAGCACAGAGTAGTTCAGTGGCTGCTCAAGGTCACCGAGCCAGGAGCAGAACTCAGGCAGTACAAATCCTCCAACAGCTGCTCTCAGCACCAGCCTGGCCTCTGTGCTTTCGGGACAAGGGAATTCACTTTGTGAATCCAACTGCAGTAATGATTACTGTAGCAATAAACAAGACATTCCAAGAATGTTATTTGAATGTTCAGCTCCAACAAATGTAACATAAAACGCAGTTTTACACAGTTCCTTAGTAAAGGAGACTTTCTACTTTATAACAAACTGGAGGCAGAGCTAGAAGATAGCTAGTCAATTGCATCGTTTACAAGTGAAGACAATTGTTAATGTAATTAAAAGACAGATCTTGTAAGATGTCCAGTACACTTACAGCCTTTAATCTCAGAAAATCAGGTTTTAGCACTTGAAAAAGTCTCCCATTTGCTCAATGTGAACCCCACAAAAGAATTAACAGAATTAATATCATCTTCTGTGACAAAATTCCCCAAATTACAGTACGAAATAAACCTTTTATTTTCTATCAGTGAGATTATTAACTCGTTATGTAGCAACATTTTGAATCAGATCTTGCAGATCAACAGATCCTTTAAAGTCATAACCAAAACCACAATCAAACACACAAATCCAATTATACTCCAGAAATTAGGCCTATTTCTTTGGATGCAGTTTACTCCGAGAGCTAACCTGGACTCACAAGTTTGTATTTCTTCAAGAATGTAACCTCAAGTGACAGATGCAAAATAAAATGGGATTATATACAATTTATAAACGTGGAAATAATTCAGCTGTAATCATCAATTTTCTTCAAGTCCAAGTTTGATTAACGGTTTCGGGGGGGGGGGGGGGGGGGGGGAAAAAAAAACTAACATTGATCCTTTTAATTTGCAGGAAATAAAATTTCTTATTCTGGTCT
>VWYH01008952.1:52659-100300 GCA_013399365.1 Pampusana beccarii | reverse complement strand
GGTGGTGTTGTGTGGGGGGGGGTGAAGGAGGAGGAGGGGTGTTGGAAATCAAACCTTATCTGAAGCTTTTTACTTGCAGAAAACTAAATTTTCTTCCTCGGGCCTCGGGCCCCTCTTCTCTTGCTAGTTACTATTAAAAGTCCTGCGAATAATACAGTATGGTGAGGAAGACATTTGTTCTCTCTGGACAGAAGAACTGTTCCTGTCTCCAAGAAGAAAGTTGAGTTAAGGTTAAGAGTTGGCTTGGCTTAGATTATTGCTGTTAGGATATATTTTTTAAAGCATGAGAGTTCATGCCTCACCCAAACTTGTAAAACTTTTTTTCAGAACTCCCATCCATATGACTGCAGTCATTTATATCCTTGATGTTTTATGTAAGTCGCCCACAAACCATTTCTGCCTTCTCTTTCTTTCTTTAACCTGCCCTTCATTCTCCCCAGACAAACAGTCTATCAGTACTTCCCAGAGAGCAGTTGGGTAAAATAAGGTTTGTTTAATTTTAAATTTCTGACCCTTACAGTTTCATGGTACATCTCTTTGTTCACAGGTCTTTTTAGAGAAGGACACTTTTCAATTCAATTTTAAGTAGAACACCCAGAAATAATTTATCTTCTTTACAACACGTATTTTTGTAGCACTGAAGGGTCATTTTCTCTCCTCTCCAGAAAAACAAACAAACAAAACAAATAACCAAACCAAATAATATAACTCCAAACTGTGTTGACCAAAAACATGTAAGTAAGTGATGGGTTCTAAATAACTGTTGGGGGAATCTTCAAAAAACACAGCCCTCAGATCTTGTCCCATTTCTAATCTTTCACAGGCTTAGAAAGATTAATGCATTCTTGAGGTATGTGTGAAATCAAAAGGCAACAATGCTTTTGCTTACAGGACTTTAAAAAAATACTATTTGTATAGGATATCCAGTTCTGATTACTGGATCCAGTGTAGATCAATATACTCCAGAAACTCATCCACAACATTAGACAACACACATATTTTTGTATCTCTTCTGTTATATAGGAGCTTAGACTAAATAAATATAATGGATCTTCAAACTTAAAAGTATAAATCTCTGTTTTCCAGGGCAAAGTGAATTGTTGATGTCCAAGTAAATCTTAACAGCATACACAATGACACAAGGAAGCAATTTTTTTCTAGCATGATATATCTAACACCATTCTAGCATAAAATATAAAATAATTTAGATAAGAACATTAGGTTTCAAAAAGATGGACCCAATTTGAAATCACTGTATCTCTGCAACCACAAACCATCCATGAAGGAAACTCTTTCCACTGGAAAGGGCAGGACACAGAGTTTTCAATGATTATGGCTAGGTGCCTCACCCAGTGCACAAACAACCCCCTGCCTCAGTCATTCGCAAGATGATTTGAAATTGGGGCCATCATTTTGAAACACCCTGTAGTTTCCTACTTATCCCAGAATTTCAGTGGCTGGAGGTCCTGGGAGCCGTAACAGTATCTGATAGATAAGGAAACCCAAACCAAAATGCGAAAAAGGACAAAATATTTCCTGTTATATTTTGGAAATTATTTCTGGGTTTTTGTCAGTAAAGCAACACACAATGTAGTTTATCAAAACATGGCAGGACCGACACACTCTCATTCCTCGAAGTTGAATGTAGCCAATACATTCTTGTCACATACCCTTATTTGGTAATCTTTAAAATACAGTTTCATAACCTACATTTTCAAAAGTCAATTTTTTAAACTGTCCCTCCCTCCTCACTGGAAAGTAGTTAAATGGTTACTTCAGTCTAGACACATGTTTAAAATTCTTTGCAGAATCAAGGTTTCTATGGGAGATTATATCCAACATCAGAAGTAGTTCTCCGCATTGAATATATCTGGGGTCTTTTACTACACAAGTCTTTATTAAAAAATGTAAACTAAGTAGTACACCACATTTAGTGGTGGAATACAGCCTGTCCTGGTGTACACAACCTGCTTCTATTTTTTTTCTCCAAATCGCTATTCTAGCATTCTGCTCTTATTCAAACACTTCAAAAACATTAATCAACCTTTCAGATTCACTTTAACAATTTTGTCAGGACAATTCTGATCTTAATCCTGTCCTACAATGCTTTTAAGGTATGCAATACAATATACAGAGCTTTTAAAATCATTGTTGGTTTACGGTTTTGCACCTTCCTTTGTGTTATAAACAATAGCCCATTAATCACGTCAATCAAGTTTGTGTGTGTGATCTTCATAGCTTTTCTACAATTTGTTTTCAAATTGTTTCAGCATTTATTAGCATGCAGGGCAAATACAAGTGATTTAGAATCTCTGTGTAACAGAATACCCCAACACCAACTTCTGATTGTATTTCAAAATGGAGAGAAAAAGGAGAAGAGAAGAAAATTTATTTCCTTAAACCGACGAGTCAAACCATGTCAAAACAAACCAAGTTTTCTATATGGGGATAGGAACCAGATGCCCATACACTCCTCATGTGGGCCTGGTCCTTGGTCCACTCCACACTGCCTGGGGAGGGAGTAGGAGGAAGGAGGCATTTATTCCTTTCCACTCCTTGTCCATGAGAGAGAATAAGAGACCACAACCGCTAGTCCAAGTGGTAGAATCTCTAAATAGGAAAATAATTTTTGTATTTTATTTGTTAAAAGAATGAAACAAGTTCTAGTCAGATTATAGAAAACAAAGAGCACAGTATTTTGGGTTTTAATTATTTTTTATTAATTATGCTTAATTAATTTTTAAAACTCAGTGAAATATAAGATCTAATTGCTTTTCATGTGGATGGTTTTTATGGTGGAGATTGCAAAGTGTTTGTGCCACCCAAATAGCACACAAAACTCAGGGCAGGATTTTGGCGTCGCCAGATATCTCTTAATAATCACAAAACCTCTTCTGCCTTTTAACACAGGATAACAGAGAAATCATGTTAATATCTTCTTCATATTCACAGGACATTCTGTAAATTCAGAGGAGCCTTCCTGAACAAACTTGGGACGAGGAGGAAACAGAGCACATTAGCACCTGTGTTTGGAGACTTGGTTGGGAGCTGGGAACAGGCAGACTTTTACAGGTGACTGATGATATACAATGCCTAGGATGCTCAGCTGTGATTGAATGTTGGAGATCAGTAGTGAGCAATTACTTAGTAATATCAGCCTCCTTTCATGTGTCTCGGTTCAGTGACTAAAACATAGGGCATCCAACACCCTGCAATCACTCATAAAAACCTTGGCTAATGGGCCAAGACATCCTACTCAGACTTCTTTCTGAGATACTTATGTATAACTACTAGAAGCAGTAGCAGAAGTCTACAGTGGTCTGCAAAAGACTGCATACTTGAGTAAAAAGGCACAAGAGGGCGAAAAGAATAGTGCAATAACCAGAGGGAAGTGACACAAGAGCTCAGAGATACCAGCACAAACAGGCTCAAATGTGCTTACACCAAACTAACTTCCTATGTTAATTCTGGACTTAAAGAAAGCTGACAGCACAGGAACTACGCCATAAAAAGTCTGTGGTGCAAGATTTTTCATTCTAATTTTACCCAACTGTATTTTTTTACTTACCAGCTTACAATATTCCTACTGTTGTATCTGGATACACTATATGTATATTTGGCCTAACCTTTCTTTTACATTCTCATCCTTCATTTCCAATTATGTGCCAAATAAACTCTGCATTGCATAAAACATTGATAGTGGCAGCTGAAAGACTGGTTTTTGTTTTGTTTTGTTTTAATTTGTTTTGTTGTTTGCTTTTTTTTCCCCTGAGAGACATAAGGCATAAAAGCGAAGATATAAGCCTTCCTGGATGTTTCCAAAAGAAGGAATTGGTCTTTACTAATGCCATCTCTATGGACAGATCACATAAGGCTAAGTCTCCAGAGGGCCATGTCCTGGATTACAGGAATTCCTCAAAGACTGAGTGAAATGCTAGTGCCAGGCTCATGCTTCAATAATTCCCAATTTAATGCTCAAGGCCTCCTGAGTACTTTGTAGGGATAATAAAGTATTTGCCTTTATGCCTTTCCAGAGGCATGCTACAGGCATCCCATTCCAGTAGTTCTGCAGTGTCCAATTTGGCTGTGCTGCTCAGGACAAGGAACCCACAGGATCGCTTCCAAGAGCTGTTACACAGATGCTGCCATGAGCCTGCAGCTAGTGGTCAAAACGGAAAGGCAAAAGCCCTGGTAAGGACCATCTGATCTGCAGCCAGTGAACATGAAAGGGCCAATATGGGTGTTTGACAGTCTGGGAGGTGTATCATTCACAGTGTCAGCTTGGCTACTGCTTGTAAGTCAGAAAGATCTGTGGATACAAGGGAAGACACTAGTGAAATTAAAACCAACAAAACAGATGTTGGCATTGCATCTAAGGGCTAGATAAACCTTATTTAAGCAAGCTAAGGTTTTAAATGCAGCATAGGTAGCTTCACAGTGAGAAGTATTCTATCTGGCGGTTAAAGCACACACCACTGCAGCTTCCCTGTTGTCTTGATCCAGTTTAAACACAACTCAGCTGTATATACATGAGGTTTAATCAAACCTCTGCACTAGAGGGTGGACATGTCCTTCAGTATCTGAAGACTGCTTTTCCAATGGCTCTCCATCTGCAGCCCTCCAAGTCATACCATTTGCCATGTCATTTTACTCTAACCGTGTATTGGGGCTCCTGTTGTTCTACCCTGAAGTTTAGTCCCACTTGGACCTCTCCACAAAGCACACTAATGCTCAGTAGCCTACATGGATGTGAACTGTATCATTACAAACATTAGAAATGTGGATCTGTGGATCTTAATAGTGGTAAAGAAAACTATGTCATACATTTTGACTGTAGTGTGCTTAACACACACAGTGCTATGCAGTACATCTCCTTACAATCACAGACACTCTTCCCTACTCTGGACTTTTTTTTTTTTTGGTAACACAGATTGCAGAAGTATTTCCTTTTATCCAATTTTCCTTGCAGAAAAAGGAATTTGTTATACCATGAATGAAGTACTTTTTTTTTTTTGGATATGATTTTCAGGAGGCACAGCAGGACACATAGGTTAAGGCACAGATTCCATAGGATTTCTGTGACCTTTTTAAATACCTGAGCTATAAATATTGGCAATTGCTTGCCTGGTCTAACCCATATAAAGCCTAGAAATCAGAACATGTGAGAATAATACCAGCATTAGTTAATTGATACATATCCTGGATGTTTTCATCACCTGTAATCATACCTATGTATTAATAGTTTACCAATGTGATAAATCACTGACAAAGCCAGTGTGCCTACCCACAGGAAGTTACATTTTCTCATGACACATCAATGAAGTAAATTCAGTCAATCAAGTAACATTAGTCATTTCAAGCAGTCGTATTAAGAATGAAGTGCAGGATAAATTCTGTGGAATTGAAAAAGTTTCTAATAACAAATTGCATACAGAGTACTTCTGTCCTTCAGGTTCAGGAAGCTTTGAGTTTTGAATGTCTTTAATAATTTATGTTGTTAGGGGAGCTTTTCCTAAAAAAAAAAAAAAAAAAACAAAACAATGTACTGCAAATGTTTTATGAGCAAATGCAAGAATCGTTAAACCGCACATAGTATTTGCTCATTTTCTGAATTACAATACCATTCAAAAGCGCTAGGTAAGTATCATATCACACTTTGTTAGGGACTGTGCAAATAGAACAAAAAAGGTATTCCCTTGATACAAGTATACATACATGGGAGTTATTTTCTGTGGATAAGAGGGAGTAACCAAATTTCAAAGAATAAGTACATTTAGATATACAAACTGTCTCTTAAGCATTCTAATCAGCTCAGCAAAGTCTTCATCTGAAGCCAACAAAAAAACCAAAACAAAATACCTCTAGCACGTTCAACAAAAGCAGAATCTCATCTTTTTTTTTGGTGCTAATGCTACCTTCCACTTTAAAATACAATTCCAGAATGTCTTACAGAGCCACTCAGATCAGAAGATTATGGTTGTTGAATTTCAAAATCACAGAATACCCCAGAGTGAAGCCAAGGGAAAGTACTAAAACGACATCTGCAGAGAGTCTAAGAAAAGGCTTCATGGAACAACTGCAACAGTCACCTCTTCAACAGACTTGCAATCACATCAGCGAATGAGGGCAAAACCTTCATCCCCTGACATTTAAAGAAACCGGAACAAAGGCTGGATGATGGGTAAAAGCATGTCACAGACAATTCAGATGTATCCCATCTTACACACCTTAGCGTGCCCTGGCTTAGTGCACTTCCACAAAACCAGTCAGAAAATTTGGTGAAAGCGCACCAGAAGATAGATAGCAATTTACTACTGAAGACATGTATCAACTGTTCATTGTTATAACAAGAGTAACAAGTAGTAAAGGAAATATAAAACATGGGGTTTGTTTGTTTACATTCATCATGTCAGTTCGCTGCTGTGTACTGCCAAGGCCGAACAGAATTTTCTGTTCTAGTTTCCCACCTTTTGTAAACAGAGGCACCTTTTAATCTCTTAGTAGTTTAATTGGTAATGCTACTTGGTGACTGTGTCAATACTCCAATGCAGAAAAATACTTTCAAAGATGTCCAGATAATCAAGAATGAAAAAAAACTTAGGTAGGAGTTTTTCAGCTGCATTTAAGGCAAAAAAGTTACCTGATTTACCTGGGTTTAGGACACATCAGCAGCTGGAATATGCTATACGCCCAAACAAGCTTACAGCAGTCAATACTTGCTCTGGACACAAAAACAAAATAACCACCTCAGCAGCATAAGACACCAACATCAACTACCCCTAATTTGCCCTCTAATTCATACCTCTAGTTGACTCACAATTGAAACAGTCTTAGCAATCCCAACAGGCACCTATCTGGACCTTCATACAACATCGCATTTTTTAAATTCCCCCCCCTTAAAGTTTAAGAAAGAGAAACCTAGGGTTAGGAATTTTAGCTCATGTACTTAAAAAAAAAAAAAAAAAAAAAGTATTTTCTACTTAATTGCCCAGTAATAAATATTGTCAAATTTCTACAAATAACATGCCTAGTTAGAGATTTTGCAAAAACAACTGTTGAAAAAATTTAACACAATGAATTGAGATACTATAAAACCCAACTTATAATATTTTTTGTATACCATTTAAGACGTCTAACCTCACATTTTCACTTGCTAAGAATATCAGTTTCTGTCCATATAGATGATTTTAGCTGCAAATTTGGAAAATACGAAAGTACACACTAAAATAAATATGGGAAATAAATTCAATATATCTATCTAAATAATGAACTATAATAATATTTATTGAAATCTTGGTCAAACCCTAAGCATAAGCTTCAAAATTTAGTCTTTTCATTTTAGTAAATTGAACTACAGGGGCAAAGACCTGGTATAATAACAACAGAAAAACCCACACCCACTTGGAAACAGATTATATGCATGACCTTTAATTTCTTCTCAAAAAGTTCATCTAAGATAAATAAAACTAAATAAAAACAAAAAAGAAAGAAAAGAACGAAAAAGAAAATAAAGATATACTGGATTCAAACTCTGATGAAAAAAGTAGCCTTAATAAAGAGCAATAAATGAAAGAACTTAAGATCTGTTAACTTAATGTTGTACGTCTATTTGGCCCATGGTAAACTCCTTTATGGAACAGAAAATAAGGATAAGATGTATAATATTGAATATTATTATTCTCAGTGAGCCAATGTTTTTATTTAGAGGATTTATTAAAACTCGCATAAAACATTAATAAATTACAAGATTCTTCCAGAAGTCTGAATAATTACCATAATGTTAGCTCTGTAGAATTGCAAGGGTGCACATGCAGCCTTTGCTTTGCAATGACTAGGATTCAAATTCATGCTTCCAGTCCTTTTCCTCTTTGCAAACCATCAGTTCTGCGGTGCCTGGATTTGTTCAGTACTTCTAAAAATTAGGTCATTTAGATCTCAGTGCCTAGATGTGAATTTAGAAGTCCTGCAATAAATCCACAGATGTGGACTTTGTGGCCAATATCCTAATAAATGTTATTTGATTCCTCCTTTCTGCTTAAGGTAAGGCATTGCAAAAAATGAACCTACTCCAAATCCGTCTTTGTAAAATATTCATTGCAAAGGCCAAAGCTCGATACATGTTGCCCAGACTGTTTTTTCTTGTACAGATTCAAAACTCACTCTGACATCTAAATGAGGATTGCCAACATAACCTGGATCCCCAGGTGGGAGGAGCTGTTGGATGATTTCTCATTTCACATAATTAAAATACATAGATTGCAGTGGTAAGTCTCAGACCCAGACAGAATCATCATGTCCAGAAGCAGAATGTCTGCATCTTCGTGATAACTGCAAGACAGCAGGCCCAAGAATCTCCTTATTTCCTGTGTCATCAATAAATATTACAGCGGGCTTTTTAGCTACAATTATCAATGCTCTGTAACAGTGTTCCCTTATACCACAAACCTAAAGGGACGAATTGATGATGCTCAAAAACATCCTCACAAACCAAGACTTTGCCAGTAGCTTCAAACGCTACTTGCTCCATACTTCATCAGTCAGCGTTGCTTGACATCACTGTTGTCATTTGCTTCCAGTTTCCTTCAACCCTCCAGATTACAAGTGCAGTCAGTAGTATTGCCCGCCGTGGTAATTTATGAAAATGACTCTCTATTACTGACAGCAGCCAATAATACTATTCAATGGCAATATGTTGCCATGGTAAAGCAAGGGTATCCAAATATCTTACACACAATAAAGGCATTAATATGCAGCTATTGCCTCTTGCACCTCTTAATCCTGGCAGAGAAAAGCAAAATTGCTAAAAGCATTTGTGCTTTATTCCAAAAGAGTGACAGATATTTTAAGAGACAGGAGTGTTGGCAGAGTAACTGGAACTCCAGTAGTAAGTGAGATATATGTATATATATGCAATTTTTACAGAGATAGCTGTCTCAAATGTAAAGACCTTTTTCTTTTATAATATATATAATATATATAATCTACCTGTTTTAGTCCCATATAAATAAACAATAAAGCAATAATGAATAGTAATACAAGACAGATTTTGTTGTTGTTGTTTATTATGCATTTTATCATGCAGATTTTACAATGATCACATTTCAATTGTGGTCTGTTCTATTCTATGATTTTGTATGGCGAGGCAGGGGCACAATACTTCATATATGAAAACACCAAGAACTAAACTTTAAAACCCTATTCAAACTCCAGTATGAAGTGGTGACTATTTTTTGCCCCCTCTGTGCCATTTTCAAGGTCTACTCAGAAAGCATGTTTAAAAAAAAACAAAACCCACAACTATTTTGCCAAATACTTTGTTCCACTGCTGGCAAAAAAAAAAAAAAAAAAAAAAGGAGAAATACATACAGAACTAACAAACACATCAGTGAAAAAAATTAAATTCAGGCATTAATAGCAGCTGAGTCTACTTCAATTTGCAGCAATTCTTCTTACACACTGACATTCAAAGTCAACCGTTTGCCCCCTTTCTCTGCCTCAATAGCAAGGCTCTTTCAAAGATAATTACATACACTTAACACATTTCTTTAAATACCACTAATTTCTCCTTTATTTACCTGCCGTGATTTGATTTTATTAGACCTCTGTTTTTTCCATTACTTTTACTGCAATGTTCCCTAGCAGAGTAAAATGTTTTGGTTTTTTTTCTGAGATCTCTTAGTCTAACAGCTAGTCTACAAACTGACTTATTCAGGGATAACTGAATGGTTCAGAACTGTGGTTCAGAAAGAACTATGATTCAACACTGAGTATTGTGGATTGTCTTACTCTATTTAAGAATCCATTCAAAAGCAGAAAGAACTAATTTGGAGCAAAGAACTGGCAATTGGTATTTCACAGTGTCAGTGTCATCTTATAAATCAGACTAAGACAGCCCTGCCAAAGAGCTATTCCGTAATAAGTATTTGTTTTTTCCTTCATACCCTTAACAATTAGAGCCTTTTCAAAAGCTTCGTTTCATAAGAGAAGTGATGGATGTGAGAGGAGTAAAACATACAAAAATTAAATATGACACTTAACATAGTAAAACTTTAACATTTAATAGAATTGGGACACAAATGACTAAATATTAGTTATATATTACATAAAATGCAATATATGGCTTTTATAGTATGAAGAAAGAAGACAAATAAAAAAGATCTGTCTCAGCAAAATAATCTGATGCTCTAAAATTCCATCAAAGTTTTTCCTTTTACACAGATTTTCGTGTTTTCATTCTTTCACCCATCATGCCTCAAATTGAGTGAAATATATTTTGAAAGCTCATGCTTGGTGATTAGAGCTAAAAATACTATCCCCGCATTTAAAATCATCCACATAGAACACTTCAAAATGGAATACTTCAAAAGGTATTAATATCAATAATTGTGAGTGTTTTGTAAGCTTTTAAAGAAAATCCATAAACCCTTGATTTTACTCGTGGCTCTATATCTGAAAGACATTTTAAACCTATATTAAAATATTCCATTTTCAGGATAACCTTTATCATACTTTACCCAAGAGAACAATCTGATAAACTGTATTCTGCTGGTGACAACGGCAGTGGTTAAATAATTCTTTCGTCTCCAAGGTTTTCTAGAAGTGAAATAAAACTAAATATTTTTGTGTGTGTATGTCTTTTCACCAGTCAGTGTGCAACCAGTTTTTCTAAATGCATTCATGCCAAGAGTCAACATGTTACTGTAGTACTAAGCAATTGTTACTGCTGTTGATAGTGGAGTGAAAAAAAAAAAAGTTTAGATACAGACTAACTGATTTTCAATTATTCCAGCTCCAAGCCACTGCTTTTATTATGAAAAAAATGTATCAAGGGTGTAAGGTATAGATACTATCATTATACAGTACAATTTAAAAAAAAAAAAAAAGTCTGACAACACTTAAATCTAAGTCCTTTTGTATTCATCTTTTGCAGGTTCTTTAATATTTTACCTGTGTACAACAAAAACCTTGAACAGCATGGGCAAAACATGCCTAACTGGTATGGTTTTTCAGAGTTGTGAGGAGCTGTCATCATTTAAAACAGCTATTTTTTCATTTAAAGTATTTCTAATACACAGTACACCAATTGTGCATTCTAGAGCTTGGCTCCAACAAGTGCAGCAATTAAATGAAGCACTTACATGAATGTAATCTACCTGAAGATTTTCTTTGTCTCATTTTGTTGATCTGACAGCGTAGCTGGCCCTAAAAACTAACAGGAGGAAAAAAAAAAAAAAAAAAAAAAAAAAGGGATTTGTCAAGTTAAACACTGCAGTAAAGTGCCTAGACCATGACCATGGCCTTCAAGAACATCTACAATTTCTTATTTACTACAGTCTCCATGTTCATCTTTTGCTTTGTGTGGGACAACACAGGCTCTCTCTTCCAGCACTATCAGCGCTTCAGACAGTGCGCTCTTCTGATTAGTTTTGACCCTCACAATTTGAGAAATCATTTTTTTAAAGTTAATGTCCAGCAAGCCTTGCTGCCACAGCTTCCGCAGTGTTTCCTCCACCTAATAATCGCTCTATTCCAGTTCCTGAAGGGCCAGGTGGAGCAACATGAAGGCAGCCAGGTCCCCTGGCTATCAGGGGAAAGCAAGGTGTTAAGTTAGGTCCCTTCCTTTCCTAGCAGCCTACAGACAGGCAGAAACACACTTCAGTGATATTTAAGAATATTGTCAGATCCTTCACATACGATCCTTGGAAAACAAACAATTCGTATATTTAATGATGTTCCTTGAAAGTATCCCCTAATAGATTTTGATGGAAAAATAAAGTCTTCAGTGATTTTTGGGAAAACTTTCAAAATGGCTTTTTCAAAACAATTTAATTAGTTTTGAAAAGTATCTGCCTTCACTGATTTTTTCATCAAGAGGCCAAACACCTGAAATCAGAAGTATTTAGACTTTTAAATCTACACAAATGTTTCCCGGGAAGGAGTTTAAAATACCTTGTGCCATGATTCACATTCTTGATGGACTTCATTTTCATTAACCATAGACGGATCATAATTTTTAGTTTGAGACAGATAAGCTGCCCCTCATGGATTGGAAAGCCCAGTTAGAGACCGCACAATAAAGGGAGAGGTGCAAGAATTAGTAGGAATGTCCTCTGGATCTGGTATTTCACTGGTGTGCAATATGTATTCAAGTAGGCATAAAAAGTATTTTTTTTTTAAATTTTCTGGCATGTTTTTCCCACTTTTATCACAAGAAAACATCTGTTTTATTTATATGGCTGAATTGGCTGTAGTCACAAATTTTCATGCAGGTTAGTCGTTGTATTTTAATGAAAATTACCTTTTTCATTTCCCACTCGAGACTATAGCTTTCCTCTGAGATTGGCAATAACAAATGTCTCCTGCAGTGACAAGAAAATGAACTGGAGTGCTTAGGAACTACACTTGCAAGTATTACAACATTTCAAAATTATACTTGTTCAAAACAGGAACAGATGCAGAAGTTTAGAGATTACCTGAAACAAAAATACTTTAAAAAATCCACTATAGTCTATTATTTCAACTTCCACATTTTGCTTCATTACATTAAACACTAGTGAATGTTTCTCTGTAAAAATTTAACATATGAAATAATTTATGAATAGACAGTATTTTATCATTAATATTTACTGATCACTAGCATAGCTTTCTCCTAATACTATCAAACAGAACAGAAATATTCAGTCTTGATACTCAGCCATAAAAAGTAGAACATATGCAGTTAGAACTCTCGTAACAGAAAAGTTCAAATAAATTTACTTACATTTTGGTTAAAAAAAAAAAAAAAGTAGTTTCTAGTTTCTTTTTTTTTCCCCCTCCGTAAAATGGTTTCATCAAAGACCAATCAGAATGAGTTTTTGTTTTGACCTCATTGGGGTATTTTGTCTCCCTTTCATCTGTTCAACCTGAATATATAACTTCCAGGTCATCTTGATTTACTATTAAGTACAATATTATCGGTATTAAAAAGGCAAATGGTGATGTCAAAACAATTATCTTCATCATTCTTCACCAGGAACCAGGAGAGAAAGGTGCATGCCCTAAAAAAAATCTGGATTAATTCAATTGTCTTTATTTCTAAACAGATGTATTTAATCAGGACAAGTCAGCCTAATTTGCGCTAGTGTGAAAACAGAAATATAACTGTTTCTTCTCTTTTGTGGTCAGAAATTGTTTTCCCAATTTGATCTGTTAGATGCTTGCAGATTGAGAAATGTGACCTTACATTTAGCTTTCTCCATTTAATAAATGCTGTTTGATATTTTCAAAGCCATGTTGAAGATTAGAATATACATTAATTCTGGTTTTGAATATAGCCTATAGCTCTTCAACAGCCTTTAAAATGTTAGCTATTTTCTCTAAGAAAACAAAATCATGCCTGCTACTACATGTACATATTCAAAAAAGCCGTATGATTTAATTTTTGCCTTTGAAAAATGAAGCACAGTTATTAAAAAGAAAATGGCTTATATTGGATTTCTCTTTCATCTGTAGCTTAAAATTTTTTAAAAATCACAGTGTGATGCTTTGGGTGAAACTCATTCTGACGTCACTTAATATTTTTTTTTCTTCCACATTCTTATTCGTGATCACCATTTGCTTTGTTTAAAAGTAAGAGCGCACATGTATTTGCATCCTGTATACAGAGGGCTATCCAATCTAGATTTAATTACCATGCCAACACAACAGTTGTAAAATGCTGAACACTATGCCTCAGAAGAAATACCAACAAGATGAAAGGATGTTAACAGTTAGGCTGACATTATCTCCGTATTTTTTAAAACCTGCAAGATGACATCAGAGTAGCACTGATTCACCTTAAGTAGTACAAAGTAAGGAGACGTTTACTTCCAGCTCAGAGAGATTAAACCTGAGAAGTCTAGAAAACAGCCACACAGTGGTACTAATATTTCTCTTACATGATTATTCTCCTAAATTTTCAGATCGCCATTTCAGGTGTCTCGTTGGAGTCTTTGAACTTAAGCTACAGTGGCAAATTCCATGAATTCACAGATTTATGTTTATTTATGTGCTCCCTTGGTGAAGTCTCCAGCACAATTCCAGAGCTGCAGGAGACCTCAATCTGCAAGGCTGAGTCAGAGCCAGATTCCCTAGAGCTGGAACTGTGCAAGTCTAGGTTTTGGTGGGTGTTGTTTTTCTAATTGGAACTTTTATGTAGGGAAAACAAAACAAAACAATTCCACTGATTTTCAAAAGGAATCATCTCAGGGTAGTTGTGCAAGGCAAAACAAAGAACAAGGAGAGGTAAACGGAGAGTCTTAAACCAGATTAAAGCAGAAGAAAACAGAACATAATTGGAAGGATTTATGACAACAGGTAAATCACAGGAAACTCCGAAATGCAGTTTTATGCCCCATTGGAACAAACCAGAAACTAAATCCTGAATCAAATTTCTGAATAGCTAGTACCACTTTGGTGATAATTTAAAACAAATAAGTGAGCCTAATTTTAAAATAAGAAGTCCACAAACCAATGGCATCTTTTTGGGGAGGTGTTGTAGGTTTGCTGTTGTTGTTGTTATTGTTGGTGATGGTTGTTTGTGTTCTTTTTCAGTCTCCCAACAAAACCTGACCCTCATAGACACAAGACCTGCCTCTACCTAGCTTCTACAGTATGAAGAAAACACTGCTTAAAGTATCAGGACAAGCTATTGTTGAGTTGGTCCACAACTAAAGTATTTTCCACTGTGAAATCGAATATTGCACATTTATTTTTGTTCTGGATTGGAAAAAAAATGAAAATATTATAATAGATCACTGTTGGAGGTAATAGACTGGAGACCTTTATGAATGGTTTGAGTAACATCTGCCAGGAATGGCAAAGTTTTAGTTAATATTGCCTTGAAGCAGAAAAAGAGATTGGAAGAAGATTAACATAAGCTTAAATGCAAATGATATGTGTATACAATATTAAGCATAGCAATAGCTGATATTAAAATGTCAAGTCAAGAGAAAACGAATCAAAGTTGTCAAAACTTAATGTGTCAACATTTTCCTATCAAAGTTTGCCAGAATCAATCCATTTCATCCAATGTTTCAACTTCAATGAGAGTACAGTTTTGATGAAAAACTGTCAAAAGTAAAAATCAGAAAGCTCTTGTGAAGATTATTACACAGCACAGGTCACACCTGTAACATTTTCCCTGCCGGCTAAAGTGCAAATTCCCTCATCAATGCACATTAAATAATACCGTGGCAATTTATAAAAGGAAAGTAATTATAATCAGAGGAAAAGAGCATATGGCTGATCTCAACAAAGGGATTAACATCTTCAATCTCAAAAATTTCATTACCAAGAGATTCAAGATGAAGGACAATGAAGCAAAGTTAGTAATTAGGGATGCTGTGTATCCTAAATATTTTAATGCAAAGGCAAAAGGCATAACAGTCATGCATTTAGTTAAAACTGACCACAATAAAGAGGCTATAAGCATGTGGTAGGAATCTGAAACTCGGGAACAGAAAGAATTACAGAATGGTTGGGGTTGGAAGGGACCTCTGTAGATCATCTAATATATCCCCCATGTTAAAGGAGGTTCACCTAGAGCAGATTGCACAGGATCACATGCAGGCAGTTTTGAATGTCTCCAGAGGAGACTCCACAACCTCTCTGGGCAGCCTGTTCCAGTGCTCTGACACCCTCAAAGTAAATAAGTCTCAGTCTGTGCCTGTTGCCCCTTAGCCTGTCAGCAGGCACAACTGAAAAGAGTCTGGTCCAATCCTCTTGACACCCACCCTCAAGATATTTATAAACATTGACAAGATCCCCTTTCAGTCTTCTCGTCTCCAGGCTGAACAGACCCAGCTCTCTCAGCTTTTCCTCATAAGATGCTCCAGACCCCTAATCATCTTTGTAGCTCTCCACTGGACTGTCTCCAGTAGCTCCTTGTCTTTCTTAAACTGGGGAGCCTAGAACTGGACCCAGTACTTCAGGTGCAGCCTCACCAGGGCAGAGTAGAGGGGGAGCAAAACCTGCCTCAACCTGCTCGTAACACTCTTCCTAATGCACACCAGGACACTATTGGCCTTCTTGGCCACAAGGGCACACTGCTGGCTTGTGGTCAACCTGTTGTCCAACAGGACTCCCAGGTCCTTCTCTGCAGTGCTGCTTTCCAGCCAGTCAACCCCTAACTTATATCTGCAGAAGAGCAAAGTTAGGAGAGTACTCAGAGTTAAACATTTGAAACATGTTTTCAGAGGAAAATCACATCTCTAAGCAAGCCAAACCATACTTCGCAAGAACCGTAAAGACACTGGTGGGGAAGCAGCCTCTGGGGTTGCTTGGACTGTGCATCTACTCAGTCAGGGAACAGCTAGTACCAGGAAGTTAGTCCAGTGGGTCAGGGTGGACGTTGCTAGAGAATACCCATAGCACGTGTGGCCACACTTCACATGCATTGGGTGTAACCATACAGGGATTTAGTAAGGTCTAGACAGCATATTGTAAACACCCACCCCAGCTTATTGTACAGTATCCTCCCATGACAGAAAAGCTTAAGACTGCCTGCAAAAGGACCAAAGGTTACTCAATGACCAAGTCAGTCAGGAATATTTGTTTCCTAGAGTGTAACTTAGCCCACTCCCACAGTATCCACACTGGCCTGTAATTCCGGCATTCCTTAAGACCTGCCCATTCACATCCTCCTGGGCTTCCCATAGCCTCAGTCTAAAAAGAAATTAGGCAATGACAGGGTTTTAAATACCTTAAACATTTCTATATAAAACCTCATTTCACACTATAGCAAGTATCACTATAACTTGTTTGCAATAAACCACAGTAGAAACTACTCAGAAAATCTTTTATCTCATTTTAAGTCAGCACACATCCTTTCTTTGACTTTAATGGACATAGGACTGATCTTCAGTGTATTCCAATAAAACAGCAACTTCACTAAGGAATCTGAGAGCATGCGTATTTTTCAGAAAAGTGCTTGTGATATTTAGGACTTTACACAGGACTTGACAGGCTATAATCTCCTTAGGTTTCCCGGGGAAGAACAACATGTTCCCTTCCTTGTGCTGGGTGACACAGTTGCCAGCTAGCATTTTGCCCAACTTAAAATTTTCTGCCAAGTCTACCCCTTCTGCTCCCTATATATTTTTGGTTTATTTTCTTTTCCCTTTTGCCCTGTTTGTGGTTAAAACTGACTTAGCAGTATTGATTTTCTTACAGTTGAATTTGTTGGTTCAAAGCAGCTTCAAAAGTTGTTATTCTACAACATCCCCATGCCTATTTTGAATGCATGTTTCTGAATATGGTAAAGGCTACACAGGCAAGAAGATTCTACTGTGCAACTTAGCAAAAGGTGCTCTTTTTCTTACCATTAAAGAAAACCACAGTATAATATATTAGATGTTTACAGGAGAGGAGTCCGATTTGGTGCTTCTAAAACAATTTTAGAATTCCTGTAATTTGGTGGAAGCTATCTGCAGGCTATTGACATCACATTTTAAGAACTGCTTTGCTAAACAAGTAGAATATGAAAGAGTTCTTTTGTCATGTATAATAAGATATAGTCACCAAACATCTGCTGCAGTAGTACTGAACTTCCAACATCCACAGGGTCAAAGGCAACCTGCACAAATTAAGATGTTAAGTGGACTTGCTAAATTCTCCAACCTAAGCAGCACGGCTATCATTGTCAATATTTTGTTACAGGACACCTTCAGATGCCATGTGCATGATCATCTGCCCTATGCCTTTAAATCCGGGGTTGTCACAAGCCCTTTACTTCACTCTCCCGAGGCTTGTGTACTGCTATGCACAGACAGGGGTGGAAGGATCAAGACATAGAGCAGAGTTCAAAATTTAAAGGGAGACAGTATTTATTCATTCAGTTGCAAGAGCCCAAGCCCTTCCCTTCCCCCTGGAAAGTTCTGTTTTCCTGCTGGACTGAAATTGAACTGACTCATGCTCCAGCGAGTACCTCACTTGGGGTGAGGCAGTGGCTCAAGCCAAGCTCCTGCACTGCTCCTGGATTGACATTGTGTCACCAATCCCTTGCTATGACACATGTGGACATCAGTCTAGCAACTAAGTGTGTAACTGCTCAGGAGAGGGATGGTGGAAACATCGTGTACTACATGTTGTGAGCTGGACTATTCTAACCCTTCCTCCTGTTTCTAAGGAACAGGGTAAAATTTATACAGAAAATAATCTGATGGAAGAAAAAGTATGGCATAAGGAAATAAAAATACATTGACTCTGGAATTCTTGGTGCTTGTCGCCAGATTAGTGGGTTCCTAACTGGATACTCACCTTCCTACTGACTCTCGCATCTTTTTTCAAGCCCACATTCTCTCGTGGATAAGAAATAAGTATTTAAATCCCTATACAGCTGCTCAATACCACCCTAAGTATGTACTATATAACTGCTCTCAGATTCTTCTTAACGCTGGAGGTCTGTGTGTTTAAGCAACGTAAGTACCACAAAGTTGACTGAAACAAGCCTTTGTTCACTTTTTCTCGTGAGGAAGAAGATTTAAGTTTACTCTGACAAACAGCTAGACTGTTGGCAACAGAGGGCTAATATATTTGATTTCAGAGACTTTGATGAGACAAGCAAGAAAGGACTCATCAAAAAAGCTGAAGAAGATTTTTAAATATACTCATACACATATTATAAATCATTGAGTTGGAGCACTTGTGTAATTCAGAAGTAGGAACATGAGAAAAAGTAGAAATTTGACTAATCCCACTGCAAGTGGTATTTCCTGTTGAAGTCCACCATTCAGAGGGACATTTTATTTTCGTTCTAGATTTTTTTTTTCACATGTCAAAAGTTGGACATTTTAATGTGTGCCTGATTTGTATGCAGGTATGTATGTTATGGGCGATCCATATCAGGAAGCATTTCTAAAATGGCAGAATTTACTTGGACAAAGTTCCAGTGGAGGCCACATTAAACTGAAACGCAATGGCAAGACTACACTGTAATTGAAACTACGCTTACTGAACTGATAAAAAGCTACGGTTCTGTAGTACCTGTACAAAGTCTGTAATAATGAAGACAATGAATGGGAAAGCCCAGGCAATGTCTTTCAGTAAAGATTAAACTGCAGCCTCATCACAAAACATGTGGTCGGCACAAAAGCAAGCTTTTGGAGAGACTTATCAATGTGCTCTCCCTTTTAAAGATCAAAATAAAAGCAATCTGGAAAGATAATGGAGAGCATTGACACTGAAGTCCAGATAACGTGACAAAAAAGTGAGGATCATGTGGAACTCACAAAGTGCTACATGATAGGAACTAACCAGGTAGAG
The DNA here is from genome assembly GCA_013399365.1 of Pampusana beccarii. NCBI lineage: Eukaryota > Metazoa > Chordata > Aves > Columbiformes > Columbidae > Pampusana > Pampusana beccarii. Next base: position 81,019 of record VWYH01008952.1, on the reverse strand, counting down.
TAATTTTACACACAAGAAGTAAAAGAAGAAACTTCACTTCTCACCCCCACCACAACAGAAATCTATCATCAAGGAATAGAATTGATCTATTCGGGCTCATATTTAAGATACGGAAAACAAAACTACTTTATGGATTTATCCAGCTTAGACCCATACCACAGCTCACCTTAGGAGTTATAACTCTTCTGGTGAGCCATGACTGAGAGGAAGACAATAAGAAAACAAAAACNAAAAAAAAAAAAAAACAAAACCAAAACCCACCAACCAACAAAAAAGAAAAAAACCTACAACAACAACAACAAAAAAAACACCAAAACCCACACCACACAGAGAAACACAGCCATGCACATTATTTCAATCTACAACAAGTCTGTAAGAAAAAAATTGGGCAATGCATATTATGCAGTAGAGCAAAACAAAATCAACTTTTCCGACAAGTGTAGATTAGAATTTCATTTTCCACATGCAATCAGAACTTCACATACGTATTAAATAAACAATAGGGTACGCTCTAATTGCAAAGAAGCTTTCTGCAAGTCTATGATGTCTGAGCTTGAGTGTTCTTTGCAACAGATGAGTGAAGCAGCATCACCTTTTCTTCATTCTCTAAGAGAACCAAATGTATGAATGAGAAACTCACCTCGTAGAATTATTCCTACCAATGCTACACAACTGTTTCTGGCCACAGTCAGAGGTATTTCGGCACTCAGGGACGTAGAGAGGTGCCCAATATTTAACTTTCTTGTGTCTGTTTTTGGTTTGTGTTGTTTTGTTTTGGTTGGTTGCCATTTGGTTTTGGGTTTGGTTTTTTTTGGTTGATTGGTTTGCATGGTTTTGATTGTTTGTTGTTGTTGGTTTGTTTTGATTTGTTGGTTTTTGGTTTTGTTTTGTTTTTTTCTAAAGTAGGCAAACGAGTAAGAGGCATACCCTGCCACTGCAATTTCTGGTCCTTGATAATTTTTTAAAAAGCTAACAAAATGTCCCTTTGACAACAATGACCTCAAAATGCACATCGGCTATCCAGTTAAGTTTCCGTGACAGTGAGGATCAACTGCCCAGGTGTTCACACGAAAAATGAACCAGTAAGAAATGGAATTGAAAAAAGATCATGTCAAAACTCAAAAAAGTATTCCTGGAGGATGTTCTGCCATCCTCTGCCAGTTCTAATGTCTAGTAATTATGAGCTTCCAAGTGCTGCTGGCCATCATAATTTAATTTCTGAAGGCAACTGACAACGTGCAGTAAGAATTACTTTGATTGAGAAGTGATACAATGATAGCTGATGATCTTACACTCTTCCAGGTTTGTCTGAGAAGATAAGAAGATGCAGAATCAAAGTGGTGCCACAAGATACTAGAAAAATCTGCACCAGCTTGAGATAAGTGCATTGCGGTGCCCACATGCAGTTTTTTCCAAGAGTCTCTCAACAGAGTAAAGTTGAGAAAGGTTCTAACTGAGTTCATGGTTAGAATTTCCTGAAACTACTAGTCAGCCTGTAAATGAGACCATACTCCTCTACCACCAAGCATTAACAACACATCCTTCAAACCCAGAATAGTTTGCTACAACACAATCTACAAAAGTTGACCTAATTTCTATAGTGCCAACATGCTCTAATCACTGCAGGCTTATTTATACTAATTTCAGTTGGTGGCATTAGTCTCTCACAAGCACACCATTGTCTTACAGAGGTAGGATTGGGGTCAATACTTTCCAGGATCCAAATAAATCTTCACAGTAAGAGTCTTAATGAAAAAAAAAAAAAATTGTGCCCTTCTAGGAAAGATGTTTTTTTCAGAAATATTCACATACTACTTTTACTGAAATCCTTGGTAAAATGTTAGTACCACCTCTGCTGGAGAAAAGCGAGATCTTTGTATGCACAGTGTTTTCTGCACTGGGAGAAAGAAGCTGAATTGCTCTTGATGAGATACAGCAATAGATCACCAATTCATGGCAGGGACCTAAATGACACTATCTTCACCTAAAATAGAAAGCTTACGGAATTTCTTCTTTGAATGAGGGAAAAGTTATGAGGATAAATAACTATAATCTGTTTTTCCATTCTCTCTGCACTGATTTACACAAGTCTTGCAATTCTATCTGCTCTGTAGGGAATTCCTGCTGGGCAAATTCCTTTTGACTTATTTGCTTGTTACCTTACTTTTGTCTGGCCTCACAACATGTAACTTATGACAGCTTAGAACTTTTGTTTGCATGTCAATGCAAGCTGACAATTTACAGAACTTGGCTCACTTGGGAACCTGCAATTTGCCTTGCCATATACACCTTTAAATTGTGGTTTAGAAAACATTAGCCTTTCAAACATAAATAAACTGGAGAATTAAATCACATTGCTAATGTATACACTATTTGAATATAAAATTATCGCTGAAAGGAAAAAGGACTTATCAGCAATAAGCAAAGACTCAAATATGATATGCTAATAATACATTTCATGGGAGAAAATATGAGTAAAAATAAACACCCTATGGATTTGCAGACAGTGATGAGTTTTGCTCATTTGAATTAAAAATGAGGTGTAATACAATTAAAATTAATAGGAAGCTGGTACAAGACTATTTTTCTTTTAATAATACTTGGAACTTCATTGCCATTCCAAATTCCCAGAGTCTTTTCAGCTTGAAAAGTCACTCATATAATGGCTTTATTCTGAGTAAACCAGTGTGGTTTGATACTATAAATACATCTGCTTAGACCCATGGGCTGATTCTGCCAAGTCTTCTGCACGTGTTTAAATTCTACAGACAAATACTTTGACTCCACAGACCTTAAAAATTAAGCACCTGCCTACATACAGACATCTTTGCAATACTCTTCTGCAGAGTTTATTAATATTCATTTTCACATCCTTAGTGAGAAAGAAATGACACAAATGCATCTCAGCATATGTGCTTAATTTTACATAAATAATCCAGTTAACTTCACTGTTAATATTCATGTGCATAAAGTTAAGTACATAGATATTTGCCAGATGGAGACCTCTGTGATTTGCTTTCATCTGGATCCATTTTTATTTAAGTTGTAAATGTTGGCATATTTGCACCAAAGCTCTGTGGGAATTCATCTCAGAAGTGTTAGATGCGTATTGTTTCACAACAGTGAGGTGCATGTTTTGGTGATAATTAATGTTGCTCAAAATTAAGTGGCTTATTTTAAAAAACACAGTGTATTGGTTGTGATGAAGTATATAGTATGTTGATGCTTTGTAGGTTTAAATCTATAGGTGTCCCGTGGAGATGTTCTCACAGTATCCTCAGATGACTACTGCTTTTGTTGGGGGGAGGGATGGGAGGAGGAGTAGTTGTTGATTTTATGTAATTTCAAAATGTCATATGCACTGTGTGTTAAGTGGTTGAACTTTAGATTTATTTGCATTCGTATTTTATAGGATTAATTTTGTTCACAGAAATAAAAGACCAATTTTAAAATCCATCGTTATATGCTTCTCAGCCTGATCTCCATACTTCATCACAACCAATACACTGATTTAAGATTGTTCAACAATCATTTTCTGTTCTCTTTTTTTCTGCTGTAGCCTAGTAATATGCTCTTTGACAAGAAAAAGGAGTCGACCTTCTTGTGCTGCTAAGAGACTAAATTAAATTAGAGCCAGAGGTAAAGAAAAACAGCAAGAACAAAAGGACCCAAAATCCTCATTCCATCTCATAGTAGCAATTTAGTTTGCTCAACATTCTGTCAAACCCATTTGACATGAAATTTCAGACTACTAAAAAGTGGGCTTTCCTCTAATTTATTTCTATTTATTTTTATAATACTTACTGTTTTGATCCCTCTTTATTGTACCTGGGAGGTAAGCTACTCCACTTCATTGTTAAAGGAAAAATAACAACTTTGAGAAGTATTTTGATGAATCACATTTCATGTTGAAAGAAAACATTGTTATCTTCTAAATTCCATGTACACACAAAAATCAGATTACGTCTCTCTTGCGGACTTCGTAGAATATAAAATCTGAACCTAGCAACACAAGTGCAAATTTTTCCCCCTCCCAACACATTTTTTGAGAAGTTGAAAAACAGAGCTAAAGGCAACCAACCCCAAGAAGGCCAGAGGGTTTTTTTTCCAGGACTAGAGGCAAAAATGTGCCCAAATGCCATAAATCGTTATAAATAGCAAGTAAGACATACATAAGGGAAACTAGTTTCATGATGTTATTTTGCCAATGTAAATACAGAGAGTACAGAGCCTAAGCATCCCAGGTAAAAGCTCCTGCCCTTACAACAATATTCTGATGTTATTATGGTCTGCAGCTGGGTTGCTGCAAATGGAGATGAAAACAATCAGCACAGCAGAGCTGCTGCATCACACCCTCTCATTACCTGCAGTCTCCTATTCTGAGACAAACACATGGAGACAAAAAGCCCAATACGGCTCTATGGTAAAGAAAACAACTCTTTGATGATATGACCCTTTTCTGTTATAATGTCATGCTGTCCCTCCTCCCCATCCTCAAGACAGTCTCAGAGCTCTCTTCAGTGCTGCAAGAAGAAATGCCTCAAGGCTTCTGAACCTATTAAACATTTTGCTTCCCTTGCTTGCCTTTCTCAGTGTACCAAAAATATTAATACACGAATATCATTAGCCCAAGTTCACACTGCTGCCAGAGTGGCAACACATGTTCTCTACTAAGAGAACACAGGAAATTCCAGAGCAGCTATAACAAGCCTGGGATGCCTGGAGAGAGCAAGAAGCTTAGGCTGGCTGCAAAAGCCTCTCTGCCCCTCAAGTACTACATAGAAAGGAACTAGTTTTGGCGTGTTAAAGTCAACCTTATTAGTTACGTGATCACAAATACCTACCCCACATGAAGAAAACTGAACAGGGAAGAATGCATATGTTGTTTCTTAAAATTTAGGGTTGTCATGTTACAGAACATTCCCTGTTTATATGTATGCACATAATTACATAGACAGCAATTTTGCCTGCGAAGACACATGCTTAAAGAGAAAGCAAATTCATACAGTCATCATAAACCTGTTTCATGCTGACTGAAAAACAGAATCTTCAGAGAGAGGAAACTGTTACATGTTTCAAATGGAAAATCCTAACTGTTACAAGTTCAATGTAGCCATCACAAGGGCTTTTTTGTGAAATCTTTTTTTTTTTCAACAAAAAATTATTGACAGAAATGTTTGACAAGTTAATTGCAATGTATCATTAAATTTTCTGGGGAAAAAGATGGTGTATACACAAAAGCAATTTGGTATAAATATGATTAATCATTCATTCAGTGAATTTACAGAAAAATATAGGTTCTTTTTCATTTTTCTGCCCTCTAATTTCTGCCCCCCCAGACAAGAATCCACAAATTTGACCAGACTTGATAAATACTTTAAAGCGGGAAGGAAGGGGGGAAAATGGAAGCATTTTGACCTTTTAAAAATAAAACATCACATCCATTTTGAAACTAACCTCATTTTTAAAGGTTTACATAGCTTCAAAAGATAATTATTAGAGCCTTGTACAGAGTGTTTTCTGCAGCCATAGCATTTGTAACTGAACAGAACAACATTCTTCAGCACTACCAAAAAACCCCAGAACCTTGCACATTCGGTCAACATGAGCCTTCCCCCGCAACACACACACATCTAAGTTTGGCCACTAGACTGAAAAATCCATTACTTGCACCACTCAGAATTTTATTTCCCTGTAACATCATGCTGCATTGTAGTTTCTGCTGGAAGAGCATCAGGATGTGTTCCTGCTGAGTCACATACCGTGCCTAAACTTGGCTCCTTGTCTTTGCTATTACTAGTCTGTTCTCATCTTTTCTCTACTGTCGGTTGTTGGCATTAGCTCTGGAATGCATTCAAAAAGTCTATGATTCATTCCTGCATTACTGACAACCGGGAAAGAAAATTATTTGTTTCACAACAGTTCCATGTTTCCCCTGTTCTTGCTCAGAATACTTACATCCCAACAGGTCCTTCAGATAAGAAACCACAATAAAACTCTTATGAAAAGTAAACACACTTCTTCTGACAAGTGGAAAGGTGCCATTGTCTTGAGTACAGTCTGTTAACACCAGAAGACAAGAAGTGTGTCCATATAACGGTTTTGCATGTATTAAACCAGCAAACAACAGGAATCCTGCAGGCATGAAATACGTTGCATACACCACTAAACTACAGAGGGCTTCTGGTGGGTGCATCAGAGAGCTATCTGAAAAGGACTGCCAATTGCAGAAATGAGGTCTTAGTTGCCTCAGGATTGATAGCGACAAAGAGAAAAAGACTCAGACATCCAAGACAAGCCAAGCCAAATTTAGATTAAAAAAAAAAATGCCCTATAACCCTCATTAAGTTTCACATAACTAAGAGCAAAGAAGAGACAGACAGAAGAAACTTCAGGTTTTGTCAAAGTAGTACTGCCACTCTGCTACTCTTCAAATTTTTTAAATCACTTTCTTCTCTAGCCTATGCTTGGTACTCCAGTTCTGTTAAGATACATGTGGCTGAGCAACTGGAGAAGCAGAGGCAAGCTTATTAAGAAGCAAGTCTAACCTTCTGCATCACAAGTTCTTATTCAGTATTTGCTCTTTCCCGCTGAGTAAAGCTTCCAAGGGCTGTGAAATTATATTGTTTTTAAAATGTCATTTGTCACTAAAGTTGGCCAAGACACTGTAGATAAGTTGATGTTTGTTTACGTTTTAGCAGTGTCCACTTTTGTAATTGGAATTCAAAAGTGTAAATGTAAAGAATACAAAGCAAATCTTTTTATTATTACAATTTTCATGCTTCCCTGGACATAACAGTCAGGGAAGATACTTAGTTCTCAAGAATATTTTACTACAAAAGTAACAATTTCAGCCATAACTTGTAATATAGAATAGTTAGGCAGTGAACTGAGGCTGTAAGCTTTTGAAAAGTGAGAGGTCACTGAGAAGGTAGATTCTCAATTTAAGTTTTACCAAGAATGGAGAAATAGGAAGTGTCACATTATTTTGACTAAGTTTGCACTCTCTTGAGCTAATGTTTTCAGAGACATTAGTTTCATTTTGAATTAAAACCAGTTTCTGGAATGCTTCACATCTCCAGTGCCAACTAAAGACAAAAGGAATATCAATAATTTCATAAAAATTTTGGTCACCATAAAAAAAATCCCCCACACCCCCCCCAGAAAATTAAAAAGAAACTTTCAGCAGAAGACAAATTTGTCATCTAATTTATCTGTTGTTCCAGTATGTAGTTCTCAGGAAAACATTAAACTGGGGAATGGGAGAAAGACTAAAAACAATAAATTGTATACACTTCTTATTGTATTTGACCATTTGTGCTGTGCTGAACATTCATACGAATTTCATGTTTATTTTCATTCATTGCCTTCCGGAAATGTAAGCAACTTCTGGCCTGAATTATAACATTAGTTTTCATCTTCCCTATTATTTCTAAGTGTTACTAATACACAGTCTCCTTACAGGAAAACATTGGGGTTTTTTTAGCAAATGAGTGATATCAATGCTTTCAACTTCACTGCTTACACGTGTAGCTGGTATGAATGCTCACAGAAAGCAAAGGTTCCAGTTACAGATAGGATTATCTGAAAAAAATTGCATATGAAATCACAATCAGATTGGTATAAATGCCCTGTGCATGCGTCACACAACCAGCCTCTGCATCCCCAGGGGAGTCATGGTCATCACCTGTGTCACCTTTTGTCACCACCACACTTCTGTGCTGATCCGCTAACCCAGGCACTTGCAATTTCAGATTTGGAAGTTTCCATGCAAGTTCTCCAAGTTTACTTATTCTCATATTTAATTTTCCAAAGATTACTTATAACAAGGCCTCCTTAGAGAACCCTCAATAGAAGAGTAAAACCCACGCAGTTTGTAACAACTATCTGACGTGGTCTCAGGGGTGTCTGAGATATTCCCCCCGCCTCCCCAGTTACCCGAAACAGCAGCATTTTGCTAGTCAAAAACAATGAGTATTTGCTTGGAAAGGATTGCTACACCCATTTGTTCAGTGAAGAAGCCAAAATGCTGTCTAAATAAGCCAACACAGCCACAGAAACTAACCACCATTGGAAATGGAGACAGAGATGATAAACAGTGCTTTGCATCATTTCACCATTTCTGTCCACAACACTACTAACTCACAAAGACGAGGCCCTTAAATACACTCAGCTCCTTTTGTGGGAAGGAACAGGATACTGTGCACAATCCTCACCTGTATATTTTCATCCAAACTGTGTATTTGTGTGCCCAGTGGGATGACATTTGATTTAGTTGTCAGCAAATAGAACTTTATATTATGCTCCTGTCTTTTTGCTTTCTTAGCTAGCAGACTACAGTGAATAAGGGTTATTCTGTCATTTTATTAAATTGTTTTTCAAATCAAAGTTATTTCTCATAAAACCAGATCTGTTCATTATTCATAAGAAGCATATTGTTATAAAGCCTGTCATTGTGTTTTTGGACCATTAATCTGATGGCAAGCATTCAGATACATCTCTGGCTCTCATCCTGCCTCTATATCTCTTCAGACACCTCAGAGACGAGGAAGGTGATGGTACAGAATGTGTGGGAGTCAATACGAAGGGTCAATTAAAGAACTACTACTTCTTCATTTTAAGCATTCAACTCTAGTTGCTAAAAAAGTACCCTGCACTGAATCAGAAAGAGAAAAATTATGCTTGGAATGAAAACTATCCATTAAAAAAATATATAACTCAAATCCTTTCCACCAGAGCATCCATGCACATATTTCTCTGTACCTGTGAGTGAATCTTTCAGAACTTGTCAACAGTGCTCCACAACAAAAGGTGACATGAGAGGGACTTCAGAAAATCCAGTCCTAATGGATGCTTCAAGCTGACAGCCCACCCCTACTCCCACCCCAGTTTTTAAAAACCTCCTGGACATAAAACTCAGTAACTTTTCAAAACGACACCTTTGAGAAAAGTTCCGTTCCTCAGGGTCTTAACAGTTTTCCCTTGTGAAATACCTATTATCAGGATTGATTTCAAAAGAAGATTTGCAAAGTCTATCAATTTTAGTATCTCTGTTGTCCATTTTATGAAACATTGTGAATTTCTGTGGGATAATGATTATCAAGAACAGATTATTCTGCTTAGCTGTAAATATGAAGGGAAGTCATATTTATCTTAATATTGCAGTACGTAGTTTAAGAAGTATGATTCTTTTTGTTAATTTAGCTGAGAGACACAGACAATTCTTAAGATATACATAAATCTATAAACCTTTATATCAACATCTATCCACATGTTCTCAAATATCAAAGTTCATTTTTCCTGTACAGTAGTTTCCTATGTTGCCAACAATATCTGACAGGAGTTTTATGGCATTTTAAAACAGTTTGTGATATTTCACTATGTACTTTGTTACTTTTTATATGACCTGGTAGTTCTCAAGCGTATTCACAGGCTCATGCAACTGCACATGAGCAAAATCTCTCTAAGGCTTTCTAAGGGCACTGTCTGTAGAGAAGCAGTGCTCGGAAATCTGGGCTTCAACATGCCATAAATGTCCAGCTTTATAATTTTCTTTCTTGCCCAAGGGCTTCCCTTGTGAATGATCAAAGCAGTAAAGATAGCAGAATTTAACAACAGGTCTAGCCAGGCCTTAAAGAACAAGAAAATGAACAAACTTTCAAACAAACAGATCCGGTCTATCAGCATACAGACTGCTACCATTTCAAAAAGAGAAACCCAGCAGGCAGCTTATATTCAGCATAACTGTCCTTGGAACAGAGAGGATTTTGGATGAAAATGCTTGGACAGCCTGTTAATCTTAGATCCACCATCCACTGAAAAAAATTATTACAGTGTAGTTAGAATTATACGGACTGCAGTTAGTTATGAGAGTTCCCTTCAGACATCAAAAACACATTCAGAAACATGGATGGAATAAAAAGAGCCTAGAGTGCACCCCATCAAAAGTCCTAAGCTAAAAAAAAAAAAAAAAAAAAAAAATTTAAAAAAAAAGAAGTGGTGAATTTCTTCATGCCAGTAACACGGTGAAAACTACCCACAGTATGGTGTGGATCCTCAACCATCTCTGTCAGTACATCCATAAGCTAGGATAGCAAGGAAACAAAGGAAAGTCAGTGCAGAAAAAGGTAATTGTCAAGGGACAAATTTTCAACACATCAAGAGTAGACAATCTGAACAATCCTAAAGTTAGCTGCAGGGTTGCTGTTTTTGTCAGACCTTTAGAAATCAGTCTAACAAATAATTCTTATGCTTCAGAGCTTTTCCCATCAATCAATCACAGATTGATTATCAAGTAATATTCCAAAAACATTAGAAAAGTTCAAGTATAATCCAAAACTGTCCTTCCAGATTGCCAGTTTCCCCGCACCTCTTTTTTTTTTTAAATCAAGATGTACTTTTTACATAAATAGCTTCAACTCTTTTGTGCCATTCATCCCTGACTCTATCTCTTGTAACAGCATTAAAATTAGTTTTTTTTCCCTTGACATGATACATCAAGAACGTACTCTAGCTTTTTTTTTTTTTTTTTAATTCAGTGAATTTCCCCACCTTCTATTTCCTCATGAACAATACTGGATTCCCTGCTTTCTTTCTCCTTCTCACTCTTATGCTGCATTTGCTCTTTTTTCACGCTCTCAAATGCCTTTTTTCCCAGTTCAGCTGACATGCAGAGTTCCAAGACAGGTAGGTGAGTCTAGAAAGAGCACAATAAGCACAGAAGACTAAGGAGAGATAAAGCCTCCTCCAAACTGTGTGTTTAGATATTGTTTCCTATACTAGACATAGAAAAACTACAGCTATAAAGGAGATCTTCAGAAGGGTATACGAAAAGTTTTGTAAGGCTATGTCCATAGCATACCATGAAAAGCATTATAACTTTCTAGTTGCACAAGGAAGGAATCTCTGAAGTATGAGTTAGCAATCATCGTGTTTCAAAGGCACCTACTGCTAGCACCTGTTCTAGGGAAGGAAATAGAAGCAGCCACTGCCCGGGGCTAATCACCTCCCCTTCTTTCTTATTCACCTCCTCCTCACATCGTCGATATCTGAGTCTCTGTGTCTGCTGAAGTAACAACGAATGCCCAACAGTTTAGCTTCCTTCTCAGTCGAAGCCCTTCTGGCATTTCTTCAGGCTCCTGTGGTGAGGGGGCGAGGGGGTGAGGGCTGCCTCCACCTTCACCACCTCCAGCCCCACTATCTTCTCCTGGAGCTAATTTCTCATCTTTTCACGCATCTGCCAGTAGAGATGCACTTCCCGAACCTTGCGGTCCCCACACAAAATTTGACTTCCTACTTACTATCTTCATTTTAAACTTCATCAAATTAGTGCAGTCTGCCTGACAAGCACACTGCTTTTACATCCTGGGGCTTATGCCAGACTACACTTGCACAGGAACGGTATTAGGCCCTGGATTCTAGAGCAAGTCTAGAGCAAGATTCTAGAGCAAGAAAGCTGATATCCCTTCTCTTAAGATACAGAAAGCAGAGCTGACTGAAGAGTCCCAGGAGACACTGCTGCTTACACATGCACGTATATTGAGTCAGTTGCCACCCGAGACAGGCGTGATGACTTTGAACAGGTAGAAATACACTGTCCCAACACTTGCCGTGAAGAATTATAATGAAATCTGACAAGAAATAAGTAGTACCAGAGGCTGGAGAATTACTTTCCGAGATCCAGCAAACACAGTTCTTGCCTCACTTATTCTGCTTTCATATTCAGTGCAAATGGATACGCTTCTGTAGGTTACTCCAAATTTACACCATAGCTAACATCAAAATCAGGTCCAACAGGAGGATAAATTGCCTCTCTTAAAAGGTGATTTGCTGCTGTCACCAGAGTTAATACAATGGTGTTTTAGCAAACAGCAGCTCTGCCTACGGCTCTTCAATCATAACTCGAAGAAATAACAAGGGAATGTTTCCTGTTGAGCTTAGAAATAATAGTACCTTTAGCTGTTACTTACAAGCTGTTACTTACCTCTAAAGGTAAATAACATGAAAAAATACTATATAAAAGCACTGCATTATTGAGGTGGCGGGGGGGGGGGAAGGTAAAAAAGCACCTATTTTAATGATTCCAGTACAATGGATACACAATAAAATTCTGTTTTTTTTCACCCAGTTCCATTGGCTTGCTACTTATCTTTAGAATACTGCCATAACAGTAATCCCTCATTTTGCTCTCTAGTACTTGCTACTCTCCGCTCACCAAGATTTCGGTCTGCCTGTCTACACACAATAGTCAGTGATGTAGCAGCCTTTGAGAGAAGTTAGGGAACCACACAAACGTTTATATCAATGCTTTTTATTTAACCTTTGCAAACCTGTAAGAGCCCCACACTGATCATCAAGACTTGGGACTGATTAGTGATTGGGATAATTTCCCTACTGCAACAGAAAGACAAGCCAAAACCCGCAGGAAGTTCACGCTGCGTCCTGGCAGGTCTGTCAAACCACTGTGACAAAATCCTAGCCAAGAAAATGAGAGCCTGAGGAAGAATCACCTCAGAAATGCAGCAATGGAGTCAGAGAAAGACATGAGATCTGGGGAGGGGAGGAAGTTAATATTAGCTGTAAACAAGTAGGTTAATTTAGGCACTAAAAAACAAGGAAGAACAGGGTAAGGAAGAAAGAATTCAATGATACAAAGCCTACATCACAAGAAAGACAGAAATCTAAAAACTTCGTATATAGAGCTTTGTCTGAACTGATGCACCTTTGGGTTTCACCCATCAGTAGTTATTTCTATGCGGATATAACTCACAAATTAAACTTTTATAAAGTGCATTCAGAACTTCTATTTTTGCAAATTCCAAGCATTTCAGGTTTTCCATAACTGTCATCTAAAGAAGTCTCAGCCCTGAAGTACAGTGGGAGAAAAATATGTACTGTCTGTAGACATATAATATATGATGGCCGATCCCTTTTATAACATTTGTCTTGGAATACTGGTGACCTGAACAAACCACTTGAGTTTTGTTTTTGTGGGGTTTTATGGTCAACACATTCCCCTTGGATGAAGGATACAGACTTGCTAAGGACAATAATTAGCAATGAAAAATATTGCCCTTCTTTTACCCTTGAATATAGTGTGGTTACCTGCCACCTTGTGACTGAATACACAGTATCCTTCAAATCACAGGTAGCCAGTATGCCAAACGTATGTCCTCTAAAAAAAATCCTCTCTCTAAAACATCCTAAGTCATTTTATGTCCGTATTAATAAGAAATTAAACCATTAATCAGTTTTTTTATAACCCTGCCCATAGCTATTTGATATGGATTATAACTGATTTCAAGGAGAGAACAAAGCATGTATATAATGTTTCACAGAAGAAGCAAAATATCAGGCGTTTTTTAATCATCCAGGATATCTAGCTATGAGTACATATCTAAAATCCTGTGCAGGTCCAGAGCTTTTCACTCCTCCTTTTGTATTTTTAGTTACAAAGCAGTTACAGCTGAATATCAAGTAGCCAGGAGTTGAAAGCTAAGAACTTGTTTTATGTATTCATACATTTGAACTATGTATCCTTTGCAGTTTATTCAGATTTCTGACCACTGACGAGAGTATAATGTCATACCTCAAAGTCCATTTAATCAAAACATTACAATGTAGATTTCACAAGGAATGTGTCTAATGTAGTATGTTTGTTAAGCAACATTTCTTTGAAAGTATTTGAATCAACTCAGCGTATTTCTGCATTGTGCGTTTAGAAACCAAATGTTGGTTTGGTGTTTTTTATATTCAAAAGATACAGAAAGTGTCTGGTGTGAAGATTTAGCTTAAGTTTCTACCTTATTTTAAAGCAGAATTTTCTAAAGAGACAGACTTTCTCCCTTTGTTATTCATGATAAAAACTGAGCTAAAGAATTGGGGAGAGGAGTGCATATTAAATAAAGCTAGAAGTGACTTTATGCAGCTTTCTACATTGTAAAAGGAACTAAATAAGGGAAATTATTATAAATAGTAGTTATTTTGCAATTGCCCTCCAAAGCCAGAATGGCTGAGAAAATGAAATGAGAAAATTCATGGGATTTATGCATACTGTACAACAAGCTCACAGAATTTCACTTAACTCCATTTGCTCGTCACCAACAAGGTTTACAAATGTCTAATTACTCCTTAAATATAGCCTTGATCAACTGAGAATCAGCCCTCCTAGGTCTCCCTATGTGGCCCAGCTCACCCTGTCTCAGCAGCACCCATCCTATCACCACTCTTCAACAGCTTTGACTGAGGCCAAGCAGCTCCTGGAACCAGTGATGGACACTGACAGCTTTAGTACCTGTGCACCTTAGATAATGATGCTATCTTGTGGGTTTTGCACACAAACTCCAGAGGGATGGGGAAAAGAAGGCCAGCCTTTGTCAGATACATCTCTCATCCCTGTCACTGAATCAGAAGAAATCGTCAAAGAAGCCAGCACCCAGAGGAACCGCTCCACTGACAGCACAAAACAGAATTTCACCACCTTCAACAGAGGACAAAGGAATTTGTTTTTGTCTCAATGCACTAGCAGAAAAACTTAGTTTTCCCTTTGATTTTCAGAAGGTCTTAGCCAGTCCTGGTTCTGCAGAAAACCAGTGATTTTTCATTAAGGACTGATCTCAAGTCTCTAAACACTAAAGGGCTGCAGTCCCTGGCAGTGTTCTTGGGGGACTGGAACGGGGACACAAAATCATTCCTGTATTTAATTATTGAATATGGTGGAAAAATGACACACAGAAGCAAATACATCTTTGTAAGTCTGCAGAGGAACTTAAATGAAAGACATGGGATCAAATTCTTTCAAACTTCAAAAACACACACATGCCGGATGCAAAGCTACAAAATCGAATACTTGGTGATAGCAGAATCCAGTCACCACTGTGCAGTATAGATCAGTCTGAATGACAAAAAATTATTCCCTAGTACTTTATTTAGCAGCTGACAAGGGGGAACAGAAGAGATTTTCTATGATGAATATTATTGAGCAGTACATAGAACTGGTCAAATAGTGAAAATACACATTCACAGATAGTTTCATCATCAATTGATTAAAACAGCTTGGACTGATTTTCTGTTCATAAATTTTCTGTTCATCAATTGTGATGTTCCTTTCATTCTCCGAATCATGGGTCTTCTAGCAAGAAAGAAGAAAAATAAAGCAAAATCATTCCTTAACTCTAAGACTAACATAGTGGGGAAAATTAGAAGATATTTGTGAAATCTGATAAAAATCAACTAACACAAAATTCCACAAGGACACAGAGCCACACCATTCCTTTCAGTGCCTGGAGTAACAAACACTGTGCTTTTAAACCCAGCCTCTGTGGAGTTAGCATGTGCCCCAGGCTTTAAGGGAGAAGAAGAAAATAGAAAAGAGTTCTTAGATTCACAATGTTCACAGCAATAGCACAAAGAAATGTAAAGACTCTTGCTACAAAGGCTTTTAAGTTCACAAAATTAGGTGCTGCATGGTTTCTGGCACAAGAAAATATAAAAGTCATTCATGAGTGACTGTCACACCTTTTGAGAAAGCACAAAGCACCACCAACTTCAAACCAGTAAATGACACAGAGACCGAACACTCCAAATATTGTTTTTGCTAGGTAATAAAGAGACTCAGTGTGACACAATGCTTGCAGATAGCTTTTAGCTGGCTGCTAGATCTACTGCCAGTGCTATAGGATTTTCAGTGATTTCATGAGGAGGCTGGTCCCAATGACAGAAAAACTATAGGCTGGTTCATTCAGAGGAAGAATTGGAAGCAAGAGTTGGGCTCCTTCCTGCATTAGGGGGGGAATAGCAAACAAAAGCACTGGGCATTTTAACAGGTGCTGAAGCCTGAGGAAGAGAGAAAAGGCTTACAACCCACTTTGGAGAAGTTCACACCCCCATGGCAGGAGAGCTCCACTCCAGGTATCTGAGGAACAGCTCGTAGGAGCCCAGCCTCAGGGTCTCCTTATTCTTTACATCCATTGGATTCATTATAAAGTTAGTTGGAAGGAGGTACTTCACACCTGATATTGGTCATTAAAAAGTTATTTGGGCCCCTTCTATAGCTAACAGGGAGACAGACACTGTCAAAGGCATAGCTAGCCTTCCTACAACAAATGATACACGGCTTACTCCCAGAAATGCTTCTTGCTTTTTGTTGATTCGTAGAGTGATGGCCAATGTTTAACTTCTAGATAAGATTAAGCCAAATCAGGAAAACTGAATAAAAAGTGTATTTTTGACCTTCCCCCTACCACCAAAAAAAAAAAAAAAAAAAGGAAATTATATTTTTCAAATCAGAAAAGCAGTAGCTTGAGAATTCTTATTTTTCTGACTAAAAGGTTTATATATATATATATACAGAGATACATGAAGATAAATAGACAAATAGATACACAGACATGCGTATGAGGGAGTATTTCAGTTCAGGTCAACTTTGGAAAATGCCTGTCTACATAGTAGTATTGGTTAGAGAGATCATTTTTGGCAATATTCCTACATCATCAGGAGCTCTTGTCTAGATGCAATTACGGCAATCTTACTGAGCTTTTGAGGACATAACTACTTTTGTTTAGCAATCCAATGTAAATTACTTTAATGGTAGTGGTTTTGGCAGGTATAAATTGCTTTTGCTAGACAATGCTGACACTACAGCTATACTGGCAAGTATTTTAACCTTAGCACTTAAAAGACAGTACCAAAGAAATAGGATGAAAAACTGTGTATCACGATAGTAGAAGCTAACCTGGTCTCATTTATGGGACTACCTCCTTCTATTTTTCTTTAGTGACTTATATTTAATGATAACATTTCTGAGGAGTGTCTCCTACTCCCTTTCTTTAATTCTGGAAGAAAAATCACAACCACACGTCTCTTGTATTAAACTTGGGGGAAAAAAAAAATAAAAGTTACTCAAAATAAAGACTAAAACAGCCAGACTAACAGCTGTAGTTATGAAAGGCGTCTCTTTTCTCTCTTGGACAGACACAGCATGAGCAACTCAAGTTACAAATGCACAGACCTGGAAGGGCTAATTAGAGCGGTAAAAGAAGCCACCTGCCCGTTCTTCTGCAGATGTTACTGCTGGAGCTATACTAGCAAGATGAGACCAGGAAACACTCCCAACACACCATGCTACACCTCAGCATGGACACCATTCAACCACAAGACCTCATCTTGGAAAACAGAAGGAGATGCCCTGTTCTGAAGTGTCTTAATAACAACAAACTTTGGCCATTCTAAGTCTATTCTGGTTCATTTGAAGAAATTAAACATACCACCAAAATAGCTTCAAGTTTAAAAAAAAAAAAAAAAAAAGCAGCTCTCTCCCACCAGCAGCATCAGCACACCCAGGGCCCCCAGTCCTTGCAAACCTGGGCAGAGGAAGGGCTGGCAGGAGCAAGGAGGGACAGGGCATCTGCCTCCTACCCGAGCTAGGGCTGTCCATGCTTTCTGAGGCTACCAGAAGCCCTGCCTCAGAACCCGAGGAGCAGCGAGAATGAGGAAAAAAAAACAGCTGCCTATTCCAAACACAATACAGAATGGTAGAATCCCATCTAGAAGGAGACAGGTCTCAATCAGGGAGAAACCTACTGTCTCCCTTTCTTGATGGCCTGGGTAAAATGTCCTGACGTCTTCTCCCTTCTTTTTGCAGGCTGGTTCACAACACAGTAATGTCATGGGGCTCCTATGCACGAGGAACTGAACCGAACTAAAGCTTGGGTCACAAGACAAACATATTTATTTTCCATATAACTTTCCCACCCTCATCTCTATGTAAAATAAACGCTCTCCAGAACATGGCTGTCCAAGGACTCCTTAAAAATGTACACAATAAAAAAGAGCATAATACAAAGCCCACGCCTGTTTTTGCCAATAAAAGTAGTCCAGCTTGCTTCAAGAGCAAGAAGCACATGTCTCCAAGTGCAAACACATGCATGTCCCCAAATACAGCAAATAAATTGCTAGGGCTTTCTTTTGTCCACTTTTTTCTCACACAAGTGGATGAAAGCTGCAGGACAGCGTTCAGCTATGTACACCTCTGTACTATATCCCCCTTCCCCATTCAGACAACTTAAAAATTCAATTGACTTTCAAACAGTTCAACAAAATCTTACAAATTACTCTTTTTTCTGCAGGTTTGCACCAAAGAATTCGAGAAACAATCGAACTAGACGTCTGCTAGAAGAGCAGCATGAAGAGCCTAGCAGATATTAAATACACAGATAACCTAGCCACTCTCTCAAGTGAGCCCTTCAAGGTAGAAAGAACAAATACACTGCTGAAATCAATTCTTCATTCAACAGATGTTTTTAAATTACAAACTGAGTGGTGATTATATGTACTATATGCTTTTCAGAAAGTTTTTTTTTTTCCTTCTATTTCTTTTTTACCAAGTGGGTACGAAAGCCCAACTCCATCCACTCTTTTATGTGACACATCTGTGTCCTTGCAGAAAGCAGAAAACACTTGTTGAAAAACTACATGAAGAGAAGAAACACAGAGCCAACAAACCCAAGGTGAAAACCCATTACAGTTTAAAATTCAATTTTGATTTATGTTTTTCTAATTGTTCACGCACTGAGGTTTTAGCACAGAAGCAGATTTCTAGTGGAAATCTGTTCACCACCTGACAAATATTTCTAAATATTATATCAAGATTTTTATAAAGGGAGTACACCTGCTGAAGTCACAGTAGATAATATTTTAATCATCTCTAGATTTACGGTGAGAAAAAAGCAAGAACCAACTTCCACACTTCTACTCACCCTCTCTCACACTCACTATTCTCACACCCTACTTTAGAGTTTACATGCCTCCTTCCTTTTGTGCACCTGATCTGCAAATTATTTCTGGTTTGATAAACAAGTATGGTCACCAGAGTACCTTTTTATTTGCAACCAAGACCTTGTGGACATGCTAGAGAGAAAACCATGGATAGCCTGTGTTTTACTGTGTTTCTGACTGCGACTCTCAGCTGTAACTTTTCCATGTATCATGAGGAGCTTGTGAAATCCTGTGCAGAAAGAATGAAACATGCATTTCAAATAATATGGTGTTTATCTAGTAATGCCCTACTTTGGCTCCTCTCATTGTTTCCTTCCAATCTGCCACTGTTACAAAAGTTCATCTATTAAAATTAAAATTAGATGAAGTGAAAATAGCTTCATGAATTTTTGTTTGTTTGGGTTTTTTTAAATGTACATCTCCTCCTTCTGTGCCATACTTTCCAGGAAGGTTTAGCCATACCTTGTGTATTCCTTTTGGCCTTGCTGTTCACAAGAAAGGCAGGTGCATCTGCTTTGATGTACGATATACTGCATACGTTTTTCTCAGCACATTAATCAGGGGCCTAAAATCAAATTCTAGCAGATTCAAGGTTAGAAAAATTGCACTTTCTTGTGTATGAGAGGAGAGATGCAGTAATTCCACTCTTGGGCTATATTGTAGCCTCACTAAAGTGCACATTGAACAAAGCACAGTTCCCAGGGGCTTTGGGCAATGTGGATTTGCAAGTTCCAGTGGAGCAAAGTGCCTGCCAGGCTTGACCAGGCAAGCTGTATGTAATGGGGGCAGCCATACAGCTGTTCCTTTGGATTCCCTTTGCCATTTTAGCCATTGACAATTATTTACAGATTAGTTGTAGATTTTCCAGCTTGCTGCAGCCGAAGGAACCTCCTGGATAATGCTAGATTGGAGAGAAGGATGCAAATCAAAACTAAATTTTTTGAAGGGGAACAAAAAGCTTTTGGGCAGCAAGTTTCTCTATATCAGTTTCCTAATGTATTCTTTACACCTCTAAAAATAGGTATTTATGTTTCTCTAAGGAATTATAAAACTGAACTTAAAAAGTTGCAGATTCTTATGGTTGCAAAAGGGTAGGAAAGGAGATTAAAAGGGATTTGGCTATTTTTTTTTCTTTTCTTTTAGTCATCTTCAAAGGAAAAACCCTGAAACTACGAAGAGAAAGGTATTTGGAATCTCTAGTAAGAATAATACTTTCAACTATTTTGGTATGTAAGTATTTTCCAAAGGTAAAACAAATTGTAAATTCTTAATCTTGCACCAGAATTGCCAGCTTTAAGACTAAAGCATTTACTCTGCTGTCATAAAGACGCACTTGGCCCCATTTTTCTTATCCAGTAATTTCTCTACTGCTTTAGTTCCGCTGCGCGTAATTGAATTAATTAATTCCACAGCGCATAGTGGAGTTATTCTGAGTGATTTTGCAATAAGTGTTAATGGAACAAGGGAAAGTTATTAAGAAAGAAACTGCAGTTTGTGTCTGTCCCTGAATACCTGGGATCTTACACAAATAAGAGTAAGGATAGCGAGGAGGAAATCCATGGAAAGACCCTTTTGGAGATCAAACACTGCCTTTGACTGCGATTAAGACAAAGTTACAAAACCCTCCTGTACTTCATTCTACCAGCCAGCCAGGGTATCTGGTAACACCAATGATCTTTTACACCATCCTTACTCAGAACTAAACTTTCTCTTTTGTACAAAGAAAGGAAGTGGGCGAGAGGGTGAAAGGGGTACATGGCATGGGGGTTGGGGAGAGCAGGGGAGGCACCAATGTCATGTAAGGTAAAAAATATCAGCTGAACTGATCAGATCACAGTGAGCCACAAGGTCTCCCCTCAAATGAATGTCTCCAGGGATGGGGCATCTACCACCTCTCTGGGCAACCTGTGTCAGTGTTCCACCACACTCATTGTAAAAAATTTTTTCCTCACATCTAGCCTGGATCTCCACTCTTTTAGTTTAAAACCATTACCCTTTGTCCTATTGCAACAGGCCCTGCTGAAAAGTCTGTCCCCATCTTTCTTATAGGCTTCTTTAAGCACTGAAAGGCCACAATAAGGTCTCCCTGGAGCCTTCTCTTCTCCAGGCTGAACAACCCCAACTCTCTCAGCCTGTCCTCACAGCAGAGGTCTTCCAGCCCCCTGATCATTTTTGTGGTCTGCTCTGGCCCCTCTCCAACAGGTCCATGTCTTTCCTGTGCTGAGAGCTCCAGAACTGGACACAGAACTCCAGGTGGGGCCTCACCAGAGCAGAGTAGAAGGGCAGAATCACCTCCCTCAACCTGTTGGTCACACTACTTTTGATGCACCCCAAGATACAATTGGCCTTCTGGTCAGGTCACCACTCCAGTGCCTCACTCTCTGCCCACAGGGAAAGCAGAGCAGGTGATGTCTCTTGGCATGCAGGGATCCCCCATATAATTAATAATGAGAACTAAAGCAATAGCTGGAATTTATATTAGAACACCAATGCTGACTACACACCTACCTCCTGCAGAGCATCTGATACCATCACTCAGAGTATTCAGCTGCCACTGTTGCTTCAGAAGAAGACACAAGGAACACCAAACTGAGCAGATATCAACTTGTGATAAGTAAATGTTTCTTAATCTTGCTTCAAAACTAAGAACACAAAAGGAACAAATGTGTCTAGGGATGAAGAGGAGCACTGCTTGTTCACACATGTAATTTCACTTATGTTTTATTTAAACAGCTTCTAAAAAGCTGTGCAGTCTACCCCAATCTTATAAAAAGTATTCAAAAATATTTTTGAAGTGTGTGCAACCAGTAAATAACAGACAAAGTTGAATGATTTTACAAGAAGCTTGATTTGTTTCACGAAAGACAGAAAAAAGTAACGAGGAAAAACTCTAGGGAAATTATCATTTTATATCACTGTTAAAACCAGTCCTGCACACTAAATGCAGAGATCCTGACTCAAAACACTGCAGGGAGATGACAGCATGCCACCACTCTCTTTACAGTGGTGATCCTTGAGGTATATATACCAGGTATAGCACATTGCAGTCTGCAACATGAAACAGAAATGTTCCCTTATGACAAGAAAAAAAACAATTTTCTTCTGTGCATCTTTGTCCCTCAAATTTACATACTTTCATTTCACAAGGCCAAAAGACTCTCAAGAGACTGACTGCACAGTATCAAATGCAAAAGAGATTTAATCTTCAGATTTGTGGGAATTTAAAATAACAAACACTCCATTAAGCACAGGTCTGCATACTATTTTTTATTTATATGCATACATTTATTGCAGTCAAGTTTGTGAAAAACTTAGAGTTTCAAGGCATGGAAGACGCATTTGCCTGAATTGCTCATCGCTCTGTAATCTGTTTCAACACAAAATTGCTTTATTTTGATTTATTAAAACCAAAAATATATGAACGTAATCCAATTTCTAGTTTCCTGTTTTCCCTCCACTCCTATGCTCCAAATTCCTGTCTACTACTCTTATCTAGGATTGCATTGACATTCACAGACCTCCAAACGTTCTCCAAGAACATTTCAGGGCTGTATGTTTACATCTCTCAGAGAGCATCTGAAGAACTTACACAGCAAAAGCATAGTTTAAACATAGAAGAAAAAGCACAGTAACCAATAAAGCTTCAACATGGCACTAAAACTCAATTGGTTTGTCTATGAAACAGAACCAATATCTGAGTACAAACAGGAAATTCTCTCTGCTTCAACTTAAGTTCTTTTTACACAGGGCTTTTAATTTTAAAGTAGTGTCAGCAGATGCATAATTTTGCATGTCATACATTATTTTTGTTGACACAGACTTTGTAGAAGGGTAACAATGATAGAGCTAAAAATCACAGGCAAGGGCTTTCCCACACACAGGAGGCAAGTTATCCATGTTTTTCAACTAATGCATTTTAGACCACTACAAGATCGTACTAAGAAGAATCTAGTTATTGCTTCCCTGTTTATGTAAGTGCCTACTTACTGTGAAAGTCAAATGTAATGCAAAAAAACTTTAATTGCAGTAGGAATTATCTAGGCGTGCAAATACATTCAAACCCCCAAGGGGCCAATAATGCTGTCCAAGGAATCACTCTTGTAGAACCTAGACTTCAAGCCAAAGTTGTTTGAACAAATACTTCTCCAGCAATTTTATCTTTTAACAACATGATAACTTTTGCAAGCATCTTGTGTATTTACTATTTGTGAGTAGTTACCAAAATCTATGAAAGGAATAGGGAACAGGGAGAAACTGGGAAGCCAATTAACACAGACTTGGCTCCATTTGAGGAGAGGTAATGGCATAGAGAAGGACAGTCTCATAATTGATTGCTTACCTAAGAATAAAAAAAAAAAAGAAAAAACAAAACAAACAAACAGATAAACCACAAACACACAACAAACCACCAGGAAAAAAATGTTTTCTTACACACTGTATATGTAGAAGATTATAACATCCACACCTATTTAAGGCATGCATTCTTCCATGAGGTTGTTCACATTTCCTCTGACACAAAAGGAAAATTCATTCAAGCCTCCTTTAACATGAACAAGGAATTAACTAACACTATAGTTCGTATAATCGGATATATAATACACCATTTCCCTGTTTGTATATATATAATGTAACAGGAAAAAAGATGAACCTTTGGGACTAAGACACAACATGGAGGGAGAAACAGGGACATACAGAACATACACGAGGCCAGGTAACTTCAGAGAGGACATTTAACCTCTCCATTGCTTATTTTCCTTCCATCAGAGGCAGAACAATATGCTCTTACCATCAAAATTATTCCCCTGGCTAACACAGATACTTTACAGCAGAACGACTGGTATACCAGTTCCGGCTACTTCATCCTATACTTTTTTTTTTTCCTGCTATCTGCATATATCAACAATTAATGTCAGTTCTTTTGTTTTCTACTGTGAAGTATAATGAGACGTTTTCTACAGAAACTGTGTTTTGGCCAGTTCTTTGTACATGGGAATTCAAACCACTAAACAACTCTCAGAAATCATGGAGGTCTGCCACGTGCAACAGCCTCATGACATCCAGCCATTTGATTTGCGATGCAATACGAGCAGGTGCTGCCAAAGCATATGGAGTTTTTTTTGCCAGGACCACATGAAGCCTTAATCTTTACTCTAGCTGCCATCACTCCATCTTGCCTTCCCTCCTCTGTTTCCAGGGCTTGGGAGATTAGATGGGAGAGCTTGGCATGGGGTTGGGAAGAAAAGCGGGGCAGAGAAGGTGTACAATGGAGCTGAAAAAAACATGCCAGCAGATCTCCACCAAAGCCCAAGCTTTTTTTTCCCCTTCTAAGTGCTCAACAGCTATTTACAAAACAAACAGGTCAATTTTCCACATATCTAATACAAAAAATGTACCAGTGTAAGTGTGCCAAGGTAGAGAATAAAGAGAAGCATCACAAGACACCCACCAGCACCACGAGGGGACTAGCGACTGCAGGAAGCCCTGGTGTGGCACATTCATCTCTTCCAGCACTGCTGTGCTTGCACATGAAAGGTGACCACACAGCTTCCCTGGCTGCTGGATCTGCCCATGGGCACAGCTGCTCTCCACCACCCAGCCGCCGTCCCAGGCAGAGTGTCTGCCATGCCAGAAAGCAGAAGCAAGATTTAGTGCATGTCAGGCCGAAGGCCACCCCAAAACCTGCCCTCTGGCCTGAGTAAGATGTCCAGAGACCCACAGCGGAAAGACCACCTACTGAGGTCTCAAGGGTGTCAGCTCTCAATCTGTCATTTTAGAGTCTTACAAGGAAATAAGAGAAAAAGGCAGTGTAGTCTTTCAGCTGGTCTCAGATCACCAACCCAAATAATCTTCCCACTCCCTTCATAGAATGGGTACCGCAGCAGTCTCCTTCATCTCCAGCCCTTTTAGAACAAAATAAAATATTGATGCCTGATCACAACAGATCTTGAGGGAGGAGGAGAGCAGGATCAGCTAAGGTGCTTGTTCTGCTCCCATTAAAGTAAATGGCAGCCCTGGGAACTGGAACCAATAAATATCAGGAGAAATGAGAGACAATAATAGTTGTTTCATTGCTTTGAGTAAACGGAAGTGAAATCTTATACAGATCTGGAGAGGCTCATAGCTTTCTATAGTAAGTTTACCAAACCACCCTGCCAACACTGAATGGCAAAAGTGCTAAAGTTTCCCTAGTTTGAATGGAGAAATTTGGAAGTGAAACTCAGATCTCAGCATGTTCAACCAATAGCTGCCTTTAGATGGTAGTGGTAACAAAATTGTATCCTCAGCCCATCAGCCAATAAATGGGGACAATACCATGTTCTTTCCAAGCCAGTCTAAGGAGAAGTCAATAAATTCAGACAATGTACCTGTAGGTAACTGGGCTTCTCACATTTTTTGCATTAATAAAATGAATACACACAGTAAAAGCACACTCAGTTCTGAAACTTTTTTTTTCCGTGAGCCTAAATAGATGATGACTTATGAAAGGTTTTGCCTACACATATTACTACTATCTGTATATTTTGATAGTATGAGAAGGATGGGAGGGAAAGAGAAAAAAAATTTCCTTCTTTTAAGGAAGGAAAGAATTTTTCTTTCAGCCACATCCCAACATGTTTTTCCATTTTTTCTTATTACTGTTTATGAAAATGTCAGCAAAGGTCTTTACTAAAAGATGAAATTGTATCATTTCCATTTCAGTGAATGCAAAGCTTTTATTTCTACAAAAAGTCATGTTTTCCCATTAGGTGCCTGTACAGAAAAAAAAGTTGTGATACCATGCATATGTACTATATGATGTGCATGAAGAACATCTGAAAAAAATGAAAATCTCTGAGACAGATGTAATAAGAGTTTTGTGGTAAAAGCCACCAACATTAACATACTGGTTCTAATTTACTCTACTTCATGCATTTCAATTTATTAACTTCAGACCATATGTTGGCTACAGAGCGTGGCTTCGCATTCCTGAGTCAGTTGGCAACGAACAGTTAAGTTCCAATAAATTGGAAAGGTGCAGTAGGGTTAGCCTAACTAATAGATGAAAATTATGCAAGTACAAATCCAATACACCATAGTAGAGCAGCAGCAGCACAAAAATATTCCACCATATGTTTCAAGGGCTGGCTAAAGCTTCGTGCAGAAAGCTTTGATATTGCCACTGTAATTGAAAATGTCAACAGTTCCAGGGGAGAAAACTTGCTTCCATCAATTAAATACTTGATTTCCAGCCTGTATGTCAGAAGAATGTCTGCCTCCTCAAATTCACTCCACACCAGCTAGCATTATGTTTAGAGTATGTAAGACAGAGGATGTACCACTATTGTGTGTTTTTGTAACAGTACAGCTTTAGACTGAAGGGCAAAGTGGATGTATTGCCATTTTGTAATTCAGAAGCCATCTGTGCTCTTGTTTCATCAGTGCAAGTGGAAGAGTTGCTTAAGAATCAGATGGATCCCAAACATTTTGGCAAACAAACTGAGAAATGCACAACTATCCGAAGTATACAGAAAATAAGGCCTGATCTGTGGCAAAACAGCAGCATACCACATAGCAAAAGCTGATTCATGGGATGCACAGCAAAACAAGAGCTGAGGCAATGAGGAGAGAGCACACTACTCCTGGGGCTGACTGGCTTATCTTCCCCTTTTGACTTCCCTCATCCCAAAGTTGCCTGCCTGAAGTTCTTTGTGGTGGCATGCCCTTTTTCAGAGGAGCAGAAGAAGGGGAAAACTGACAATATTGAATACCACAAAATACATAGCTCTAGCACTCCTTTTCTCCCATACCATGTCCACCACTTGGAATCAAGCCGTGTAGAAGCTCCTCACAGTATCTCGGGCATTGGGAGCAGAGGAGAGAAAGTGAGCACACCAGATGGTCAAGACCAACATTTTTTCAAACACAAAACAAGTCAGGATTGCTGTTACAAGGAAAAGTAACAGAGCACCAAAATTTGCGACATAAATCTGCATTCAGGCACTGAAACCAAAAGCAGTCTTGTTTTCCAGAAGCTGCTAAGCACATAGGTCCTCCTCGACAAGAGAAGGCCAAAGGTATTTTTCAGGAGTCCATGTGCATGAATCCCTATGTACAAAACATGAGGTGTCCCTCCCACTCCCATACATAAGGCCTTGAAACAACCCCTTTACCATATCAGGGCACTGCAGGGGCCAGGAGCAGCATGGGCTCCCCTGGGAGCAGGGCAGGGCCTGTCCCACCCCCAGCCAGAAGCCGGGCAGGGTAGCCCAATCCCCAGGCACCTCCCTGGGGTTGGTGCAGGCCAAGATGGGATGTGGGCTTAGCTCATCAGGGCTTATGGCTGGGCAGGGTATGGAGGAGACAGAGACCATCGCTGTTGCGGTGTTGCGCAGGCAGGGGCTGATGGCCCCAATGGGTTCACATGGTGTCCTGGGACATGAGAGGCTTGGGTAGGCTAGAACAGGGTTCTGGGCAGGGCAGTAGGAATCTTCCATGGGGGTTGGGCAGGGATATTCAGGGCTGGTGGTGCCTTCATATCTCAAGAATTTCATATCTCATCACACTTTGGGTGTACCTAGTAGGTATTTCTTCTTTTCCTCCTTCCTTTTTTTTTTACATTCAGAAAGGAGCCTTCTTTCAAAGCAAGTCTGATCAACACTTTGGTCTGCATCATTGAGCAATCTCACAGTGAAATCCCTTCCAAATGAAACAGAGCTGGGAGACACACACCCGCATCGCACCTGATGCCCTGCATTTGCAACTGGCCATTCAGTGCACGTGTCCAGGCTGAAGGCAATCTGAGGCAAACATTCCTGAAAATACGTGCACCCTGCATAACTTGTCCTCAGCACTGTTTCAATCAATAGATCTTCCCCTGTTTGGTGACATTGTCACAGGCCACCTTCAGTAAACCTCCATACAAAATACAGCTCTGTCCTTCTTTTCTGCTCCCCACTAAGCAATGGATGGGATGTATCCTAATTTTACAGCTCCTTGACAGATAGGAAAAGTCTGAATTAAAGCAAACTCTATAAAGATCTGCAGNATTCCTTGTAAATGTTAACATAGTTCTACTTTGCATGGATAAAAATACAAGTTAGTCTGACTTTAGGGATCTGAACTTCGCCATACAGTGCCCACACACTAATTTCTATTTTTTGTCAAATAAAAAATTGGTCTGTGTCACTATATTTCTATCATAAAAGGTTGAGGGACAGGAATACTGTGAGGATGAAAGGTAAAACCATATTGAGGCAGAAAGTCCATTACTGTTAGCAGAGAGAACCCACCTCCAGTCAATGTGACCTTTTTTTATTTCAGTAAAGCCTTTGATACCGCATCTCACAGTATCCTCCTGGGCAAGATGTCCAGCATACGACTGGATAAACACACAATGCAGTCGGGGAGCAACTGGCTGACGGGTTATGCTCAAAGGTTTCTAGTAAATTGGGTTAAATCAGGCTGTCAACCAGTCACCAGTGGGGTTCCATAACGATCCATCTTAGGGCCAGTACTCTTTAATATCTTCATAAATGCTTTGCACACAGGACTTGAGGGAATACTAAATAAATTCACTTATGACACAAAATTGAGGGGAGCTGTTGAC
>VWYH01008952.1:0-44354 GCA_013399365.1 Pampusana beccarii | reverse complement strand
AAAAAAAAAAAAAAAAGAGACTATTTTCCCTGAAGGGGCTTCAAGGAATCCCACATTCCCTGATTCAAAGGGAAAAACCTCTCTTTCTTTGCAACTAGACACCATCAGCTTGCCGCCAAGTCCTGTTGAGTCTGCCCCGTAACTACATGGGCAACCCTTCACACACTGCCTCTGTTGCTGTGAAAATTCATTAGACCCCAGAAGTTTTAAAGACAGTATCACTGCAGGTTTTTTTTAGTTGTTGAGACTGATATCGGAATACACATTACTCAAACATGAGCTACCAGAGCTGGTCGGTATAGTTGGAATAATGTGCATAAATATCCACCAGTCCTCATTTTTCTGTTTGTCTAGTTTTATTCATTTGCTATATTATCATATAAACAATCAAAAGATCCATGAAATTCTGCACCTCTTCTCTCTGGTATACCAATTTTTGTATGAAGATAGCTAATACCCAAAGCTGGTACCAATATTTGCAGCCTCTGAAACTGACCAATAGATACTCTTCTCCTGATGGAATTATATTGAATATTAAATAACATAGGCAAAAGCCCTCTTGAAAAATGTATCTCCTTGTCCTTTCATATTATTACTGTAGAGACTGTAGAGGTATATGCTAACACTATGGAGAAAAAAAAAAAAAAGCATTCAGTATAGAGCACAAGGATTGCCAGCAAGGAGAAGGATTTTCTGTGTTGCAAATCCCTATAAAGATCTACAAATTAGCCAAAAAACAAAAACATAAAGCACAAGGTTTGGTTAACATGTTTGTGTGAGAATCTTCTCTAAGATATGAGGGTAAAAATGAATGTGAACTGTGTAATCAGAAAGCAGCAGGCTACAATATATGTTAATCTGTTCAGAGTTACATGACAGTGATAAGAGAAGTAAAACAACCAAATGCATTAGTGTTAGTCACAGGGGAACACAAACAGATTTAATAATTTTATTTAGTCTGTGAAATAAACAGAAGGAAACAATCAGCAGTGATTACAAACAGCTTATTTAAGCAGTCTTTAATAAGCTCAATGGATTGGAGAAGCAAAGCCTCTTTAAAAGTGATAAAAATCAGCCTCTCTATTGGGTGACTAGTTAAGAACCATCTATAAAACCCCAGGGGTTATTTGGTCCTGCGGTAATAAATTAGGGTTTTATCAATTACTTCATTTTGGCCCATAAGTTTCAGCTAACATTCACCTGCCTGTGAAGCAACAGTCATAGATCCCAGAGAATTTTTCATTTGATCCTCCACTTATTATCCTGGGGAGGGTAACAGTCCATTTCTCCTGGAATTTGTAGACTCATGAGCTTGAGCTTCTAGGTGGAGACATGCTATGGCACACAAACTGTCAGGGTAAAATATTGTGAACAGAGACACAGCAGCGAACTTGACATTCTTGTGGTCCTGATAGTAGCTCTGTCCAGTACAGATGAAGTGCCCAGTTTGAAGATTAGGAAGCCACTGGGCGGTCATTATTCCAACACAAATGAGTACCCATAGACTTTGTTCTGTCTCTAATAATGACATGATGTAGCTGAAGCTGTAACTGGAAAGAACACTCTGAAAGACAGTCCGCAGGTCTCAAAATGCAAAAGGTAGCAGCTATTGATGAGCAGGCCAAGCATTGGACAGTTTTACAACATTTAATGCTTGCAACTTTTAAGATGATCACCTTAAAAATAAGTACTGCATGCACACATTTAAACTCAGATCAACCTGGTCTTCAAAGAAACAGCCAATCAAGGCATGGATCAGAAAATAACTCCTTCCTCAGTAAGTCACAGAGAACTTACAGAGTGGAGAGAGGTGGACAACAGTATTCTATAGCAGTATATAGTATTAACTAGTAACTGAATATAAAATAACATCTTTCAGGCAATAGGAGACATAAGAGGCAGTAGTGGTGGGGGGAAAAAAAAAGTAACACTGTAATTTTTACAATGGAAAAGCATAGTAGATAATCAAAGATAGATGTCCTTGCCCAAGACAGGATCTTCCTGCTTTTCTTATTATGTTGCCCCATTATACTGAAAACTCAGAAAGAAAAAACTTTCAATAACTTATTATTGAGAATGGTTCCACAACAAAATTACAACTGTTATTACTGCTTGTCGTTTCATACAGGTGTTTCACATACACTCTGTATGCTGCAATGAAGGAATTGTGCTCTTCACTTGCTGTTTACACTTAGACATGTTTCCTCTGTTCTCTCACACACCTGCCTGTCAGGCTGTCTCTCCCAGCGAGGGCAAAGTTAGATCAGACTGGGCTATCACAGGTAGGCAGCAGGAGTACAAACAGGCTCAGACCACTAGCCAGGAGGAGAGTGCCTCTAGCAAACCACCGAGCATCAGAAAGCAAAGCACTTGGCATCCCATCACTAAGCCTGACCTGCCTCCATATCTAAGTCATCCTGTTTCTTGCTGATTTGCTCCCATTGCATCCAACCCCCCTGCCCTCCACACAGCACTTGGGGAAATGCTGTTCAATTCTGGATAATGCAGGAAGAAAAATAATTTTGGGAAAAAAAAAAAAAAACACCACACCAAAAACACCAAAAGACACAAACAAACAAAAAAACCCCAAAAAACAACCACCACAACCCCCCACACACATCCCACAAGAAAGAACAAGTTAAGAATGTTGTGGCATGCAGTTATTGCTTTAACCCCTGCACTGGAAATTAGCTGTCAGAAATGGAGGCAGGGGATGTACTTCCATTTAGACTGCCTCCCAGGATGACTAGGCTTCCCCCTCTGAATAACCTGTACAGCTCTCCAAGCATAATTCCAATTCTGGCAAACCTAGCCAACAGCAAATACGTATTTCTTACAGTTCCTATGGGAATTTAACACAGGGCTAACAAACTGGAAAGAGCAGGGAAAAAAACAAAACAAAACAGAAGTGCCTCACAACTGCTGCTTGGACTCCAGGGTTGGGGACATGGCAGAATATCAGGGTTACTCTAAAATGCTTTTCCTTCCAAGCTTCTATAAAATTCCTATTGCAACAGTGTCACACTCAATTGTAAAGAAAAAAAAAAACCCAAAACACACACACACACACAAAAAAACCTTTTTGTAATTCTACACACAATTTCAGCACAGTAATCCCCTCCTTTCCTAACAAGTGATATCCTACCATCAGACATATTAAAAAAGACTCTTGCCAAGAAACCAGATTGTGTTACAGTGAATTAAGATAGGAGAAAAGCTGATGAGTATTGTACCTGATCAATAGAGAATAACCATTCCTGGACAAAGCAACATCCCATGGCAACCCTCACAAAAGACCATCCAGACAAGCTGACTTTAATAATGCCAGACAATGGTCAGAAATGCCAGCAGCTGGCAAGAAGAGACATAAACCCAGCACTGAAAGCAGAATAGCTGAGGGGGAAGGTTTCTATTAATCCAAATGAGGAACATAATCTTAATTGTTTCAACACTCCCTTTACCTTCAAATGTGCAACTCTCACCCCACCTGGATGCTCAAATGCTCAGCTTGAACTGGAGGAACACAGTTCCTGAAAACAAGCAGTAACATGATTTTCAGAGCCTGCCACATTCATTCTATCTTTTCCCCTTGTGTTCACAAGCCCCCTCAGGGACCTGATCCCCAGGGCTCGTTCCCCCTGCTGCCATACAACCCATCACAGGGTGCGCTTTCTGCTTCCACTCTGCCTCCCACTTCAAAGTCTACAGGTAGTCAAAGAACAGAAGGACTGAAATCACAACTGAAACCATAAGTTCAGGGAGACACACGTCAGAGAGAAAGCAGGAGGGGAAAGAAAGAAAGAAAAACCAAAGAGAAGAGCACTGACAGAGCTCAGACAAGACTTTGATTAAAAGTAGCAGTAGCTGGATTCAGAAACCCAAGACAAAAAAAAAACAGTCAAAAGGGTCACTGTGATTCAATTTAAGTACTGCAAAAAGGTCATATTTCTGTTGTGCTACCAAGGAACAGGTCCAACGAACACTGCAGAAGTGCTTCATAACACCCCTCCGTTCTTTGTTCCTTATTACCTCAATTTTCATCACTTTGAGTACCAGACACCCCTCCTCTGCTCAGTGACAGGTTTGGTACATCCTCTGCCAAGCTCCCTCTGCCCCCCAGTTGAGTGTCCCACTCCCTTTCCCACACATGCCATGGGGCTCCCACAGCCCCCATACCTTAGCAGAGACCATAGGTGTGTACCAAGACATTTCAGGTCGTTTCCCTCAGTGTGGGTTTCACACAACCCCTCTGCCCCAACTTCCACAAGAATACATAGTGCTTTGCTCCTAACTGCCGTTCTTTCGGATTATCTGAAAGGATTAGAGAGTTGCCCAGTTTAAAGGTACTGTTGTGAACCAGTCAGAGAAAGACAGAAAAGGAATAATGCAAAGTATGTCCATGTGACAAGCCTGGAAGGTGTGAATGTTAGAGAGCTCTCATAAGAAAAGGAAATTGGACATACCACAGCTGAGCAAAGGGGTACAGCTCTGAGAACAATTAACCTGTGATACAAACACAATGGACACAATTTAAATTAATTCTTTAGATCAATCTAGCCTGAGCAGACACTACTGTATTTACATTGTCACTGTTGTACTCCTGAAGGTAGGTAGGAGCTTGCACCTAGAGGTGGAGAGAAACATCAAGCAGAACTTGCTGTGTTAAACCCCACAGTCCCTTCTTGCATATATTTTATTTTAAATTTAAATTGGATGTAACAAATATCTTGATGCATTTAGGAAAATTGCAACAATTTTTCTATACTGTTGTTGTATAACTATTTGTCTTCTTTTCCTAATGCCAGCAGGCTTAGATAAAGACTGGAGAGAGGGGGGGGAAAAAAAAACTCACTCTGAGTCACACCAGCAGAAAATCCATTTACTTCAAGTCATGTTTCTATGGCTTTAAACCACTATAGCCACAAGACAAATTTGTATCACACAGCAAGGCAGAAAGCGAAGGAGAA
The DNA here is from genome assembly GCA_013399365.1 of Pampusana beccarii. Taxonomy (NCBI): domain Eukaryota; kingdom Metazoa; phylum Chordata; class Aves; order Columbiformes; family Columbidae; genus Pampusana; species Pampusana beccarii. The sequence continues at coordinate 39,387 of VWYH01008952.1, read as the reverse complement.
GAGGGGAAGTAAAGAGAAGGTGCTTCCTTATCTGTTTCTTGGAACAATATCTCTCTCATGATAAAGAGACAACTCTGATTCCTCATCTCACTGGAAAACGTGGGTGTTTAAAAAATACTTTATTTTTTATAGTTACATATGCAGTGCTTTTCTGCAAGTATATAGCTATTACACTGCTAACCACAACACCACTGCATCACCATAGTAAATGAATTCCTTAATGTCCCTTCCAGAGCTTGTGGCAATGTCTTGACAACATCTGGGGCTGATGGGAGATACATTGCCCATAATTATTTTACACACCACCTACAAACACTTAGTAAATATAGATCAGGGAGAGTGTGGAGCTTTAAGTCAGCTGTAAAAGTTCACATTCGTCACAGTTCTACCAGCCTTCACCTGTCCAGAGAGATCAGACAGATGAGACACTGTTGTGAAAAAAACAGTGGTGGTCTTTAAAATTTAAGAGAAAAATAGAGGTACATGATCGTGGTGTATTGCTCTGATAGTCTAATGCCACACAGTCCTTTACAATTTTTCTGAGATGCTTTCTACATGGATTGGGCATGGTGTTTGAGAATAGGTTTACAGTGGCTTACAAGAACAGTGTCATGCGATGTTAGTGTTAGTCCTCCACTAAATGAGATGCTGAACGTTAACCAGTTTAGCAGGCAGGTAGTGTATTTTCGTGTTCCAAAATATTCCTAGTTCTCTGCCTCAGAGCCAAGAACCTGGGAGAGAGAGACTGGTCACACTCTAAATAAAGGTTTCATCAGCATCTCTTTGGTAAAGGATTGACCACTGGTGACTGCTTGAAGTAGTTAATAGATATTACTGTTTACTTACTATCAGAAGACATAACAGCTGGTTTGTACTTATGCTTCATACCTCTGTTCAACATTTAGCAAAGCTTTCATAAACTATTTAGCAAAACTTGTATATACATGGTGCCCACAGACACTGGAAACTCACTGCAAGTGCCATTTCTGACAGTGGGTGTGTAGAAATTTTTTGCAATCCATTAGCAGCAAAAAGAGAACAGATCCTCACGTTGCAATTATTAGAGAGGTCTTGCTGAGGCATGGTATGAGGCATGCCCTGCCAAATGAGAATATTGTGTTAACTAGATGAGGATAGCGTCAAGAGACACTCTACCTTAAACCTGACTTCTGGAAAAACTGAAAATAACAGTCTTTTACCATTAATAATATTGTTGCCTTATTAGAAGCACGAATATACTACTCCCCACAGCCAGAGATAATCAAAACAGTATTCAAACTAGTATTTGGATAAGCTGTAGACGAGTGTACAAATTGAACAGCAGCAAATCACCCAGAGCAATAGGTCTCTGAGCATCATTCAGGTGACACTGGGGGAAACGTCAAGTTACCAGTCTTTTTTTCCAGCCACTTATAGTAAGCAGGCTGGCCTATCTTCTCCTCTAGGGCTGATTTTTTAATTATTATTATTATATTTCTAAAACAAGCTGAAAGCTATATGGAGATGGATAAAGTAATTGAAATAACACACCTGCCAATTTTCACAGCTGAAATACTCCTGGCTCCTGGAGAAAAACTGACTGAGCTCCCTCACAATTATTAGTCAGAGTATGGGACCTAGTATCAAGCAGAAGGAAAAGTGCGCTACATCTATTTACATAATGTATGATTTTATATTATATAATGTACTTTTATTGAAACATTATATCAATTATTTACCAAAAAAAGCTTTAATAAATTTAACTGTCGCTCCCGTTTGTCAACCACTTTAGAATAATTTAAAGCTCATTTCTTGATGCACTGAAATTATTCTAAACTATGCATGCTGGCAAACACAAAAACCTTTTACTCCCCATTTGCAAAGTGACATCTGTTCTGTTTCCATCTTTGTTTTCAGACGCAAGATTACTTTAGCATTTTATTTCTTAATCTGTTAAACAACATTGTCAAAAAAAAGGGAGTAAAACTCCTGAAACCCCCATAGATTCAAAATTACAAAAGCTACACAAAGCGTTTTACCAAACTTGCATCACAGACAGAAAAGAAATCATATAAACTTATTTTCTTTCCTTTATAAAAATGTCCCTTCTGCTAAAAAGTCTGCAAACATTTGTAACACCATGAAGGGAGAAAGCCTGACAGATTTATTATTACAGAGTGCCTGCTGCCTAGCTACAGTGGAAGGTAGTTTTCCATTATTAGTAGAATTTTCAATGCCATCTTTCTATTAGCGTAGGGTCAGTCCTGCTCTGGTCTCAGGCACACAAACGCAAGGAGACAATAAAAGCCACCAGTACTGGTGAAGCCTCTAGCATTGAAGTTTCACCAGTCTGACAAATTAACAGCCAAAAAAATAACAGAGACAAGAGTGTGTTTTTTTACTTCCTTGGCAATCATTCTACACATCAGAACCAAACACAAGCAAGAGGCCTTGGAGAATACTTAAAAAGAAGCATATGAATAAGGACCATCACCATCTATTTCATCACCCTCTGGGGTCTTTCTGCCACAGCTTCACATTTTGCTTTTTGCCTTCCAACACTCTGGTCTGGGAAAGGTGTATTCACCTGCTTATCTTAGACCCCAAAGAAATACACTATGCACAAAATTAAATATGTACAACTAGGATCAGAAGCCAAGGTTGGTTTTTATGTTTTTTTTTCTGGTTTGTTTGGTTTGTTGTTGTCGGGGGCTTTGTGGGGGGGGCAGTGGCTTTTTGTTTGTGGGATTTTTTTTGTTGGTTTGGGTTGAGTTTGGGGGACTGGGTTTTTTGTTTGTTTTAGTTTGGGTTTTTGTGTTTTGTTTTCATATGTAAGCAAGGTCAATAAAACACATTAGTAAAATGAAGTACAGTGTCTTTTTAGACAAGTCTTGAGAGTGATTTTTAAGTGGTCTATTTCTAATAATTTCCTATTTATTAATTTGGTCAAGATTTGCATGAATTTTTCTCTTTATCGTTGTTACAAAACTGAAGGGACACAGAGAAAGCTGCTCTGGAAACAATGACATGGTGAAAGGGAAGGCAGTTGCAGGTCCCAGGTCAAAGTGCTGGGAAGAAGAGGGGAGACTGAAGCTAAGTTTGGGATATGGCAAAGAGGTAAAAAACCAGACAGACCACATCAGAAGGATGGTGGGAAATTTAGCAGAGAGGGTTGTGCGTGGGGATGAAGGATGGGTGGAGAGCCAGATGTAGATATGTTTGACAAATAGAGGGCAGAACTCAGACCTGTATGCAAGCAAAGGAAGTGGGACAAAGAGGCTTTCTCAGGATACCAGAGCCTGAGAAAAATGGTCAGGTGAAGCTCATGGCAGAGGATTAAGACAAGCAGTCAGAAGGAAAAAGATGACAGAGACTGCCTGGGTACCTAAACCAAGAATGCTGCAGGAAGAACAAAGTGCTCAGCAGTGGTTTGTTGCTGGCCAAAGGGCCTCAGAAGGAGGAAGCAATGAAAGAGGAAGGTGGCAAGAAGCAGCCTGTGCTGTAGAATCAATGTGTGACAGTGACAGGCAGATGGCAGAAGGAGCCTAATCAAGAAAATGTATGTTTCTTTAAAAAGATCAGTTTGATCCATGACTATAAAAAACCCATATTGCTTGTAATTGCATGGTTACCATATGGCATCACTACTCAGCAGAAGTATTCATATACCTTGTGAGAACATTCCCACACTTCAATATTTGGATTTCTTTAACTTCTGTTCTGGATTTCCCGGTACTTATAAAATTCTAGTCTGAAACAATTATACCACATCTCTAACACCAATTTTCCACCACAACCACTTTTGTTGGCAATGCGTTACATCAGATGATCTCAGGGCTCATTTACAAACCAGGTCAGCATCATTATCCCCATTTTACAGATGAAAAATGAAGGTGCTGTAGATCAGCCTGCATTATTAATGTGAACTCTCAACCTTAAATTCATTTTATTGTCATTTTCTTTGAAATATTTATTTGTACTTCTGCACTGAGAGTATTTTTGTCATGTATTTCTAACTTATGTCAAAAGTACCTGAAGCATAGTTGGAGCCATTTTTAGCATTCTCGGAACTCTAAATAGAATAGCACAGTGCCAAGCTCCCACACTACCCAAAAGAAATCCATTCTCCCTTGAGCTTACTCTTCAGTCTGAGCATGTTCCACCTTAACTCCAGTACCTCTAAGGAAAAGTGCTTTCTGTTTCCCCACAGCTCAACCTGTGTGCACATCCTCTTCTTTTCTCCAGCTTCAAACCACTGTGGCAGTATACAATTTGAAAATATAAAAATATCATGCTCACCTGCTTCTTTAAATGCCTTCACATGGGCTTTTCAGTCTTCTGAGAATAAGTCACTAAACAAGAGCAAATCATCTGGAAGTTCCTTAAACTCAAGGATGAATTATAGCATAATACCAGGCTATCTTCTCTTTCCCATTTTTTTTCCTCCAAACACTAATCCTTAAAATGAGGCTTGTCTCTTCTGAAGAGAGGTTGGGCTCCATGGTCTAATCTAGCAGCAACAGCAAGGTGATTTAGCACCCTGCTGGGTAACCAGTTGAATTTTCTCTTATGAAGACCTTGAAGCCTGGCTCCCTCTCTCCCAAAGAGCACCTGCTCTCTTCTGCTTTTTATCCAGGTGCCTTATATTGCTGCTGCTAGACGGAATGCAAGACCTATCTCCCCAGCCCTAAAACAAACACCAGTAAACTCTCCCAAAGCCTTGCAGATACAGACCAAATACCAGCAGAGAGGACTTAATGCTAGCCAACATAATTTTGTAACAAACCAGTCTGACAGTATCAATAAAAACCTTCCTAAACCCCTGAGATTTCTTCCTAACTTTCTTCTTGCATGTAACCCAATACATTTGTAAGAATTTCAGTTGCTACTGTTGCTAGGAAAACCATGAGGCTTGGTTCGGTGTACATCTGTAACCTTACTTACCAGTCCTTATGAAAAAGGGTGCTCACTGCCTATCCCTGTGCACACTGGGGTGTACTCAGTTCTTCTGAGACAAGTAGACCAGACCACCTTTGGATACCAATACTCTGCTTGTGCACAAACTCACAGACAAAAATAAAGTGCTCGTGTCACTGCTTTCAGTGATTGAGTAGCAGACCAGGATGCTTTGTTACTGGAGAGACATCCCACATGGTAGTGGTGAAGGACAGAGGTTAAACAAAAAAATGGATCACACGGCACATGCAGAACATTTAAAAATCTTATCCAACAATTCTAACATAAAGTGACGAGGCATGGAAAAACTGTGATGTTTTTCCACAGTCGTCTTGCTTAGCTGCACTTCAGTAGTGTTTCACAGAACTGGCAGAGATTGAACTTTAATAGAAAAATCAGCTTAAGTTTCAAGTCTCTTCTTCAAGACCTGGACATATTAGAGCCACTGACAGAGAATTAAGCTGATAAAATGCCTTTCTTTTATTGCCGGTGGCATCAGTGTCAGAAACAGATTAATTAGGCTGATATTATCGTTGATACAAAAACTGGACTTCAAGCTGAAGTTCAGCTTGAGGTTCACATACCCTTATAGTAAATGTTTAATTTAATGGAAATAAGAAAATCATATAGCATCAAGAAGCCGGTGATTCTTTAGGGTGTGTGGGTGTATAACTGTTGAGAGAGAAAGCAGAGGTCATTTAATTATATTTTCTCCTTCCCTCATCTCCACCATTTATTGTCTCTTGTCTAAGCACACTCTAGGTCTTGACAACTAAATGAACAAATGCTATCCTGTTAGTATGCTTGTTTTCAAAAATTTTCATTCCAGGAGAAAAGTTTTCTGAAAACATATGGTGAGCTAAATATAGCGAAAATTTTTCTCAACTGGCTTCATCTGTACAGGAACATACCCCTCAGGTGAGATGCTCAGAATGCCCAGCATTCAGTTGATGAGGTAGAAATCCCCGAGCAAAAGGTACCATATACCCCAGAAAGTGGGAAGAAAAAAAACCCAAACAAACAAAAAAAAAACCCCAGAACCGCACCACACACAATAATCTTTCCTGGTTGATTCTAGTAATCTGACAGTGTCCAGATTCAGTTCTCCTTGATTTCTACAGCGATACACTGTTGCCCTCGCTGTAGCTCATTGTAATATCAACCACTTTGATTTAAATCCTACAAAGTCTAACAGAAAAGACAGGCAGCAGAACACCCCACCACCTAAGAACCATGGCATTTAACAGACAATCAGGAGTCAGGCCGACCACAGCAAGCTGCCTGTGACATCAAAAGACACATCAAAATACAAAAGGTTTGAACACATTTCCTTTGAGCAAAAGAAGTCTAGCCTATCCAAATAACATTACATGCCCCACCTCAGCATACAGCCTCTCCTGACAGCAGTGCTGGAAAATGCCAGAACCTTTCTTCTTCTCCAAGGAACGTCCTTCTGCAAATGATCTAATTGTGAGAGAAGGAAAACTCTGATCCTTAACAGCTGAATAAATATTTCATTATTTTCATAGCAGCAAGCTAAACATAAAAGCAAAGGATGTTAGCCATGCATAAGTAGGTAGGATCAAATACTTGGTGTTGTGTTCAGTTCTTGATCTTAACAAAAGGATTTTTTAGCAGATGACTAAGCACACTAAGTGACACAGTCAATAGGATAAAATTAAACAAGTACAGTTGTGTCAGCAACATTAGGCCCTTAGCTATGTGTGAAGCACAATATTAGAAGTGACGGGAAAAAGCTGCACACAGCAAGTGAAACCTTAAATCTTCTTACTGTGTCTGCAATGGGCAGAGGTAGGCATCCAAACACACATTTCCTATTTTTGTTTTATTTCATCCCCTGGAGAGAAGCCAACTCTGACACTGTGTTCACAAGCAACAAGTGGACAGCCAGCCATGCATGACTGCTCAGAACACAGATGTAGGACAAATAAACTCTGCTTCCAGCTTCCTGATTGTGCATACTGAAACACCACATTAATTTGAATGCAGCTGATCACAGACACTGGAAAAGCTTCAGTGACAAAAAGTAGAGCAAACTCATCATGGAGAGTGTCAGGTACAGACAGCTCAAAAAGGCCCACTTTGCCTTGGGCCTTTTTCGACAGCTCCATCAGAGTAGCCACTACACATCTCCTTTTCCTAAGGAACAGTAAAAGGCTAATTAAGACACTGGGACATATACAGACCTGTCAAGTGTTATATATCAAGAGCAAGGCAGAACACAATGTAACTGTCATGCTCCTCTGTGACCTGACCTGAGCTTTTGTTGCAGCTCATGGCTCCACTTTTACCATTGCAACTCCTGGGTTGATTTGCTGACCAGATGCTGCTGTACAGGGTTGCAAGAAGAAGTGGCACCCGGGGTATGTTTTCACCTAACAGAGCCTCATCCTCAAATAAAACCTACTAACCAGCTAAGCCTCCAGCAGAATCCTGCATCTGCAGCTCCTGCTTCGTCAGGACCATCCGGGTCTGATTGTTCCTCTGCACTCAGCATTGGTGATGCTGCACTTCAAGTACTGTGTTCAGTTTTGGGCCCCTCACTACAAGAAAGACATAGAGGTGCTGGAGAAAGTTCAGAGAAGGGCAATGAAGCTGGTGAGGGATCTGGAACACAAGTCTGGTGAGGAGCAGCTGAGAGAACTGAGGCTGTTTAGCTTGGAGAAAAGGAGGCTGAGACCTTGTCGCTCTACAACTACCTGAAAGGAGGTTGTAGCACGGGGAGTGTTGATCTCTTCTCCCAAGTAGCAAGTGATAGGACGAGAGGAAATGGCCTCAGGTTGAGCCAGGGAAGGTTTAGCTTGGATATTAGGAAAAATTTCTTCATAGAAAGGATTGTCAAGCATTGGAACTGGCTGCCCAGGGAAGTGGTTGAGTCACCATCCCTGGAGGTGTTTAAAAGATGCGTAGATGAGGTTCATTAGGGACATGGCTTAGAGATAGACTTGACCATGCTAGTTTAACAGGTGGACTTGATGATCTCAAAGGTCTTTTCCAACTAAAATGAATATATGATTCTATCAGATACCACCACATGCAAATATTAAGCCATTCGAGAGGCCTGCCGCTGCCCTCGGATCTTGCGTGCATTTTCCCTAAATTGAAATAACAATGGCTAAGGCTGGTGTAAGCTACACCAACCCAAGCCAAAATTATGCCTGTGAAGCAGAAGCGATTTTGTGAAATCATTTTAAGTCTGTCCTATGTAGGAGGTCAAACTACATTTTAAGATAAAAAAACCTTTTTACTAGTATTTCTGTAAAATAGTCTCAGTTTTAAATTCCTACAGTCTAGATGTCTTCAGTTGTGGCACTGCATATATTGCATACATCCAAACAAGTATTCCATTTTGCTTTCCTTTTCCAAATATCGCACGAAGTTTAATTTTATCAGATCAGGAGAGGCATATGTTAAGAGAAGAGGAGAAGGGGAAGGGAACTAAGTAGTTTGGTGACAATCACCAGCCAGCAAGTGGCTTTCCATTCTGACAAGCTCAACATCTCTTCTTTGTCAGGACTGTTATCTCTGCACGCCTAGCTAGGTTTCCAAAAAAAACAGGAGACAGGAGGCAAACACACAGCAATTTTGTTCTTCGTTATTACATTTAAACACTCAGTGGAAAAATTAAGTGGAAGTTATGAGAATTTTTCTTTTATTTTCCTTTAAATTTCCATGTCAATATACTATTCAAGTTCTTTATTAGCTCAAGGAAATAGGAAGTGGCTAAGTAATTTATTATTGTTATTATTTCTTTTTAAGTGAAAGCCATTTGATTAATACCTTATCTCCTGCAAAATCCTGTCTTAATACTTAAAGACATAATCTTTTTCTTTCCTGAGGTATTTCCAATACTTCAGCTCCCCAAAGACCCGTATACTCTTTGCAACTGATTGAGATTTCCTATTTTGAAGAATTTTAAGTGTAGAAGTGTTCAGTTTACAAGCATTTTGACAGAAAATTAAAAATTATTCTGACATTTTCACAAACAAAGTTTGATCATTTCATGTTCAGCTCTGAAAACAACAAGCCAAAACACAGTTGGTTTCTTTGTGATCAATTCAAAAACAATTGGAGCACAACTAAAATGATCAATGTAAATAATATGCTTTAATGCAGTTACTAAAAGACACAATTATGGATCACTAAACCTTTTCAAGGAAGTTAAATCTAAGTCAGGCAACTTCATAGCTGTAAGTGTATCTCCATATTAATGTTATTTACAGCTTGGTAGACCTCAAATAGGAATCAAATTGCAGCAGTTTTAAGAGCAGTAGTATGCAGCTGAACAGAAAGAGAAGCTTCACCTGGGCACAGCTTTGGATGAGCTTGTGTGCACACAGGAAGAAAAATTTACATACTTGTACATGAGCTTCTCTGGGTGCAGGGCTTTGCATTTCCCCTTAGTTGAAATTCGTGACATCCCTCTCTGCCCAGCCCTCCAGCCTGTCCAGGTTCCTTTAAATGGTAACACAACCCTCTGGCATATCAGCCATTCCTTGCAGCTTTCTATCATCTGTCACTAGAGCCCATGCGCCATTCAGCAGCAGGTCCATGTTATCCCTTGCCTTCCTTTTGCTGCTGATGTACTGGGAGAAGCCCTCACCAGACTCAACTCCAGTTGGACTTCGGCTTTCGTAATCTTATCTCTGCTAGCTGGACCACCTAGCCCTGCTTCTATCTCTCGTACCCTCCCTTTTTGTGACTGAATTTTGTAAGGAGCATCTTGCTCACCCATGCAGACCTCCTGCTGCCTTTGCTTGATTTCATGCTCGTTGGGATAGACAGCTCTTGAGCTTTTGAACTTAAGAGCTCTTGAGCTTGCTGAGTCAATTTTCTCCACCTGGCTGGAGGTAGAAGAATACTTGAAGAAGTTAGAAATGTCATCATGAGAACAAGATGGACTGTGAGTGGGCCAAAGACTGAGTAGCTGCAGAGAGCATACAAGCTACAACGATCCTACACTATGGTCACTCTATCACTGTCATAGATTGCAAGGCACAATGCATGTTCAGGATGCTCTGAAGCTGTTCTAATATTATACCTAAGAGACATCAGTTGTCCCAGAATACAAAGGTGGATCACAGCTATTCTTCTTGTTACCTTATATTCTGGTTCAAAGAGAGCAACTGAGAATTGGGGCTTCAGGAGCCAAGAGTCACACTCCTTTTTCTGACCCGAAGCAAGGGGAAGGTCTCCTCATACTTTTAAGCTATTCAACAGCTCTCTTGCTAAATTACTGAGTGAGACTTCACTACCTGATCCTTGAGAGAAATCCTTGCTATTTCTCACTTTGGGATCTCTGACCTGCCATACCTTACTGTCTCACCGCAGCTTATTTCGCTGAAGTTAAAAATGTTCGACTTCACTCTCTCTCCAAGCTTGATTTGCACACTTCTAAAATGAAAATAATTTAAAAAAAAAAAAAAAAGTTATCAAAAGGTAAAACATCAAAGATCAATGTTAAGAAAGTTGTGACAACTTGATGTTGTATCACATGTTAAGCAACTTCATTATAGACTGTTTAGCACTAGAAAGGTTATGACTGGCAAAAGTTTAAACAGGAGCTTGCTTTGTTTGCCTGTGAAAAAAGCACTCATTGAACTCACCAAGTCTTATGCTCCAGAACTCCTCCTGCTCACTTATCAGTTGTCTGCAGCTGTACTCCAGGTCACACTTGCTGCCAGAGAGAAGAGAGAAGGTGGCCACAGTAGAAGCAATACAACCAATGGAGATCCCAGCACCCAGTGGGCCTCTGATGGAGCACAGTACCCCTGGCACACTACCCACCACATGCCTGGGGAGGCATGTCCTGCTCTGGGCTCATCACACTCGAAGTGACTGTGAGCGTCCCTCTAACAATTGACCTAAAACATGAATTTTTACACATCAGCATCCAGATAATCTGAGAAGTCTGATGTCTGTGACTCTTGGCCCAAGCAGTTTGCTAGCGTTCAGAGCTCTACATCCATTAGAACACAGTTCAGTCACTGAAAACAAATTAACATCTGCAAATCGGTTTATTAACTACAAACACACTCAGAACATTCACCCATCTTTCAAATACAGCAGGAGTGAAGACTTGACAGTTTCCTACCTCAGAAACCTCAAGTGTCTCTCACAAGCTATTTGGAGTAGCTACTTCAGGTCCTGTCAAGGCAAAGATCTTTGGCTTGCTCTTTCTACATGCAGAGCCTGTAAGCAAAAAACTCTGCCTTGCTGTTGCAACCAAGGGCACCTCTCAGTGCCTATAGCTTGAATGTACCTGCTGTAGGTACCTACCACCTTTAGGCTGGCATGTCTTTATCCACAGTTGTTTTTGTTACTGCTAAACCAGATTCTTTTTTTTTGTTGTTAACTTCTCTGGAGTCATGAAAAGGTTATTTTTCAGGCTTTTGAGAAATCTACTACCTCCAGCAGCAAGCTATTAGTAACTTAGTAACTTACACCTTAAAAATGGGCTGTTTGTGTTACTTCTGTAATGAGGTAAATTATACAAATGTACATATACAGATATATATTTATAGCTGTATTTGTCAGCAAGGAAGCAAAGGCCTTGCTAGTAGAATTTTTCTTGCCACTATGCAAATGTTTTGAAAAAATTCAGAAGGCAGCTTTGAATGAATGTAACCTCCGCAGTCAATTCTGCAATAAATCCAACCCATAGAAGAGGACTGCATCCAAAATAAGTGGAAAGTCTCATAAGAGCTGAAAGGCTACACAAGACCTTGATTTTCCAAAAACAAGATTGACTAAGTGTTCAAATTACAAATAATAATAATTTTAAGAAAAATCACTACAGTGCTGAGCAACCACATTGTTTTCTAGCCTCTGATACTCTGCTCTAAGCTTCATTCTGGGTCTGCAGCCCAGTCAGCTTACCCGGAATTTATTACTGATATAAGTAACTGCATACACCTGCAGATCTCAAGTTAAACTGAGTCACAGAGAAACTGTTTCTCGTTAATGAGAGCCAAAGCCCCAACCAGGTTCTCACTTCACTACAGTGGAGATATGAACACACCAAGGACTCTCATTTCTCCCACATCCCTTGACAACTGGATCTTATAAGACATAACACTGAAGTAAGTCCTGCTAAATTACACTGTCAGCTCTCTCCCTGCACCCATGTCCTGCTTTACACAGTAGGGACAGCTACAGTCTCGCTTCTAGGTGAAATTACCTTAGCCTGCTTTCCTGACTTTCCTCATGCACTCAGCTCAAGGGTAGAAATTGCAAGCAGTGTTGTTTAGATATCAGTAGTTAGAGAGGATGGAGTTCAGCATCCAGATTCACAGGGAAAGCTCACATGTACAGTGCAAGCCACTCAGCAAGAAAAAAAAAATTGCAAAATGAACAGCTTAGCCAAATGGCAGGGGAGGAAAAAGGTAATGGGAAGAACACAATCATCATAAATCAGTTTCCTGTTTTCCTTTTATTTCACTTTGGTTTTTCCTTTGTTTCTGAAATGAGTGTTTTTACTGGCTGAGTGAATGCAGCAGATGTTTCCCAAGTTTTTTTCTTAAGGGTTGACAAGGTGCCAGTTGTGTACCTGTATGGCACATACAAGGAAGATACTTCTTTAGGAGTGAGTAGCAAGGAACAAAGCATATCCCAGTTTCCTTCCGACATTAAAAGAGGCATCTCTGTTCACTTTGTACAGATTTAAATCCTAAGCAGACACTAGCAGTTCTGCTTCTCTCTACTTAGCTCTCTAAAGTTTTCTTAACTACCATAGAATACAAGTCTTTGATAGGTCATTGATTTCTCTGATTTTTGAGAGCCTTGTTTTCAGTTGACTTAAAATGTCTTTATTTTTTTAAAGTGTGATTTAAAAAAAAAAAAAAAAAAAAAAACCAAAGACAAACAAACCCAAAACAAACAAACAAAAAACCCACATAACTCGATTTTCAGAAAGTATCATGCCTCCCCTCCAAAAAGCAGTCCTTCCTTAAACTATGCAGAATCAGGCACATAAGAACTAAATCACCTCAGAACCATAATGCCCTTACCAACATTTCTAAAAGCTGGTAGAGAAAAAAACAGACTCAAAATAAGTGGCTTCACTCAGAAAACTACATCAACAAGCATTTTACTGCCAGCCAAAAGAAAACTCCATCCATAAACGTTACAAATGAATTTTACCTACAACTCAGAAGTTGTTGCCAGGTTTTGTTAAATGGCATTCTCCACCCTGCTGGAACAGGATACATAATCGAAAGATCAGTATGGTCTTTCTTGCCAGCATATTTATACTAATAGAAGCCTTGAAACTGGTGGATGTACCAATTTATAAGGGGATTCTCCAATGTTGGATAACACTGTAACATTAACCACACCTCAGGCCTCACACATCATTTCTGCCACCCAACACCAACACTTTACTCCACAGGAACACCAAATTTACACCAGTAAACTGGCAGGTGCTGGAAGAGTACAGGCATACGTAACATGACACCAAACATGGTGGCCCTTCTAACTCCAAGAGGCAAACACTCCTAGAGGTGTTTCCACTTCAGAATCAGAATTCAATCCAGAGAGCCTCAAGAGAAAGTAAATGCCACAGCTTTAGAGTTTATGAATGATCTACTGGACCATTTAAAACATACTACTGTGAAAGAAAAGGATAAAGCGAAAGTTCAGAGCAACTGACCATGAGGACCTTTGGTGGTGAAGCGGTCAACATACCCAAAAACTTGCCCATTCCATAGGAATTTCTCAAATTCTATATATGAAATCATGCTTTCAAATGTTGTCATGTCTCTGTAGGAGTCACTGGTTTGGCTGGCTTTGAAGACTGACAAATACTTAACTCTAAAGAAAGGGTTGAGCATGTTGTTATTAAGTCAGTGTATTTCTATCAACAATGGGTACATTTGTTTTGAGACAACATGTAACCAGACATGCTTGCAGCTTTCTTGTCAAAATGCTGTTTGGAAAGAAAAGAGCAAACTGTGTGGAATGGGGCAAAGAAGAGCAAGCTGAGGCTGGATGCCTAAAAGGCAAAGCAATATAGGAAATAATCAGAAAGATGCTGTGTGGGGTGATACCCTCCCCCACACTTCCTATACAGGAGCAACTTTATTTCACAGTCAGTGAATTCCTCAGCAGCAACAACGAAAATTTGGAATATTCAAAACAGCAAATACAAGGAGTCATGTCATCTCAGGAGCAGACAAACAAGCGTCTGAACTGCATCCTCTGCTCAAGAGGAAAAAGAGCCCCACCACCAAGTACCACACTGCAGTAACCCTGGCAGAGCCAGCACTGTAAGCTGTGTACAGACTCCCAAGCCAGCGAAACATTTGACAGAATACAAGTTGGCAGCATCACTTAATCTGCATTTCAAGGGCAGAGCTGAAATCGCAGTTGCACACAGTGCAAACACAGAGATCACTGAAGAGTATTCTTATAAACCTTCTGTTGAAGGAGGCCAGCCAATTATCTTCACTTTCCAAGTGCTGGTCTCTACGTCTACCCATGTTCCCTGGGAAACAGGAAAGAGTAGAAAGTGGTTAAACAAATAGCTCAGCACCTTTTATTGACTTAACAGAATACCAATAACAGCAAACTGGAGAAAGACTTTTTTTTGCCTTTAGACTCCTTTTTGCATCAAACCAGCTTAGTAAAGAAATAAAACCTTAACCTGCCTCTGTCTTGCAGGAGTGTATTTGCACAATTATCATTACTGATCAGTCCAAAGGAAGATAGCCTTCTTTCTTGGAAAAGTATGACCTAGTTCTTAATGTCCTATTTCTATACCTAAAGTCTCCAAATTCTCAGATCAGCGTTAGGAAGTAGCAGCAACTGTTGCATGGTCAAAACCAAAGTATCTGATTTTCTGCAGTTCAGGAAGACACTTTTACCAAGCCATGAAGAAGTAACTCCAGGAGATGTGTTTCACGAAACAGAAGGGTATGGAAACATTGCCAAAAGTTCAGAGGCTCCAGTCACCAGATATTAATGGCCTGATGTTCATAGCTGTTAAGCCCTCTCTTCTCTCTAAAGATGCTGAGCACTAACTTCCCCTGAGGAAACAAACAAAACCAACCAAACAAAACAAACCAACCACAAATCAGGTGCAAAACAAGTGAAAACTCCGGTCCATCCTGCAAGCACCAGCTCTGGTGCCTGGCGAGCAGTGGCTGCATGTCCTGCTGCTGCAACATGGAAGAGTGACACCACCCAAGCATTTAGAGCACGGGTAACACTTGCTTCACTCTCTGCAACAACCTCACAGCATTTAACAGAATGAGTTGAGTTTTTCCTTCCCTTTGGAGAATGGTCAGATGGGAATCATTAAGACTGATGATCTCACAGCTCACCCAAAAGACCTTGAAGTGAGGGCAGAGTTGTGAGGAGTTAACTAAGGGCAGGTGAAATAAAAACATATAACTATGGACACTGAGTATAAAGCCAAAATTATTACCGCCTCCCAAATAAAGAACTATGGAGCAGGTAGGGGTACAGCATTCAGAGAAACTTGGAGGAAGGAATATCAAGCCCAAGGTGTTCCTTGAACTAATGTGAAGTTGAACTACAGAGTTCCTTGCCACAAGAACATTGTGGATACATTTCCATAGCCCAAAAAGAGACAGGACACAGCTATGGAAGAAAGTCTGCTGAGGGCTATTAATACAAAACATTTTTGGTTCAGGATGCCTGCAAGTCACAAATCATAGAATGCTTTGGGTTAGAAGAGACCTTAAAGATCATGTAGTTCCACCCACCCTGCCATGTGCAGGGACACCTTCCAAAATTGCTCTGCTGGGAGAGCACCCTGGGAAAGTACTACTAAATGCCAGACCTGCTCCCGTACTGCCCGTTACCAGAAATGGAATACAAATCTAAATGGACTTTGATCTGGCAAGACCATTCTTGTGAGAATGCATGGTATGTGGGTGCACGGGTCTGGACTACCTACAGAATAAGGTTATGGTAGAGTAAACCAGGCACAGTTGTAGCCCTTGGCTCTGTCTGACAGAGAATCCAGCACTGATGAAGATTCGTTACTGAAAGAACAAACAACATTATCAAAGAGATTCATATTCAACTGGTAGCGTAGGGAGCTGCATTATCAATTTAAAACAACATCTCATCCATTTAGAATGTTAGCACTGCTCTTAGCAGTGTAGAGAGACAGGGATGAAGGCAGGCAGTAGAAAGGAAAAAGAGGAAGGGAATGTCTTGCCTGTTAATCTCTTCACGTCCCCAAACTAGCCAGTAAATGGGAAAAACGGCATAACCCAATTGCAGGAGGAAGTGTCACAGGGATGTACTGAAGTTTAGGTCAAAAAAAATTACTGGCAACAACAGAAATAGCAGCATGGAATATGAAATATCCAATAGCTTTTGGATCATTTATCAAAACTCAAAAATACTTTTATGGAATACCTTTTAAAATTTCTGCTTGCATCTCAAAACATCAAATTCATTAACTCGTTTTGGAAACACACCACCTAGTAAATATTGGACAAGTATCTAATCATTCCAAGAGTGACAAGTCCAAAATTATAAACAACGTTGTTGCTGCTGTTATGATGATCTATTCTTGTTGCTTCTTACATTTTTCTCTTTCATCATATGGTGATGACACAGATGAGACAAGCTACTGTTGTAAATCACACAACTACAAAATACATCTTTTTCTCCCCACAGGTCTTTTAACATTTTCTGTTCAAGGCCTAATTAAAACAATTTATTTTTTTTTTTTTTTTTTTGCTAAGTTCCTGTTGTTAGGTCATAATATAGTGATGTTGGCAACAAAGGGTACAGTCTTCAAATCTGAATATGCAAAGCCAGGCACTAAAATCTACATATACTACTTGACCTTTGTTTGTTGTGGAGATTTTGTTTGTTTCCCCCACAGTGAACTGGGATTTTTTTCTTTAATAATGATGAAGTTCTTCTTGGTCAGTTGCTACAAATTACCTCTCAAATGCAGGCAACAAGTACAGCTCAGCTACTCAAGAGAGCATAAATCAGTTTTGCTGGGTACTGTGAAGCCAGAGGAAATGTGGTTTTAATACATTTATGATATGATTGATTGATGCTGTTGCATTCAATAGAATAATGGACTTAATTATCTAGGTCTTTTCCAGTCCTATGTCCCGAAGTTAGCATGTAGACAACAAGATTCACTCTGAAGCCACAGCAATGCAGAAAGCTTATCCCTAGACCATCTATCAGGTTGATTCTTACATTAGCTTCAGTGTTTTTCATCCCTGCTTCCTTTGCAGACAGTTTTAATCTGCTTTCATTGCGTAGCTACACTTAAGATATTTAACTTGCCTTTGCAAACACTCGGTTAGCTCATGAAAAGCCTGAACGGTGCATATTGTGCTATTCCCAGAATTTTCAGAGTAACTTATCTGAGAAAAAATAAGGATCAAGTTGTCAAAGTTTTAACTTGCCACCCTTCAGCATATGCAAATGCCATACTTCAAGGAAAAGTTTTTACAAGCTGATGTACCTGATGCTGCTACCATTGTAGGAGACTGGTTAAAAAAATTTTGAATTTGATATAAATGTACATACTTATATGTATTTACACATAGGACAGTCACAGTAGTTACAAAAAATGAAGGTTTTCCTTAAACCTCATTGTCACCACCTAAAGAAGGTAAAGAGAAATCTATTATATAAAAGAAAAAATAAAAAAGATAGCACAGATCTATTGCTTAAGTCACTGGGGGAAAAAATAAATATCAATTAGCAGATAATAGGACAGAAGGCAGTTGACCACAGAAGGCAGTTGTTTCTGCTGCTTCCTCTCCTCCAAAGCAAAACACGGCCCAAATGCCCCACCTTCCCTGTCTTCCCTCAGTCTGGTACACGGTTTTAGCAGAACAGCACATGCACCAAGGGCCCATCCAGTCCAGTGTCTTCTGCTCACCCGTAGAAACAGCAGAGCCTTTGGAGCTGAACTAGCAAGTAGGGATGATCCTGCAGCAACACCCTTCCCCTCCATTCAGCCACCTGCAGCACAGGGACCTCATGGGCTGCCCAGGGCTTTGGCATCTAAAATCCCTGAACAGACCTTCCTTCTTGAACTGATCCAACCACTTTTGTTACCATGTGAACTGTGGCACCTTCAAGAGCACATTAAGTGTGTTGTGTGAGAACGTGTCTCATATTTGGTTTGATCCGTCACAAGAGACTTTCATTTGTTGTTCTGGTTGAGAGATACTGAGCAATCTGTCTTCATTGACCACTTCTATGCCTCTCATTATAAATTTCTCTTGGGTATACCCCCTCCAGTCACCTCAGAGCTCTGGTTTGCCTGTAACGCTCAATTACCACCTTTTGTCTCCAGACCAGCAATGGCCCAAGTGCCTGTGCTTGCCAGGGGAACTGCTTGAGCAACAGGGGCTGAGGCTGTGCTGGCGACGGCAAGAAAGGACATCATCCATGGAGAGGTCCTACCTTTGAGCTAGCACAGGCACACACAAAAATCATGCACAGTGCTGCATCCTCATTAGCACTTGTGGTCTAAGATTCAAGGCCTTTTAAGTCAGCCAGACCTGCAGTGACCTTGGCTACAGCAAAACAAAGTAAGGTTTAGTTTATATGGTATTTTTTTGAACCAACAGTTTTGATTAGGGTGTGATTGATCCTTTGATCTTAGTTTTTCTATATGTGTATTGCAATCCTCTTTTTTCAGTTCCTCTCTGCAGAGAAAGAGAAAAATAGGCTCTAGTGTATTTCTGTAACTTCTATTTTTTGCCTGTAGTGAAACTTCATGCATCTCTTAATGAAATGCAGGGTCGCGGTGCATGGTGACTCTTCTCTAAAAATGATTGTCAGTAGACAACATTTCCCAGGACACTACGTGGTCATGAGACTCTCTCACTCCTACTAGACTAAGAACAGAAAGGAAGGAGGTAAAATAACCCTAATAGGTACTACTCAGAAGCAAACACTTTATTTCTATGCTTTCGGAGATGGGACTTCAACACTTTGGACAGCTATTGACAGCTTTCCTGGAGATAAATCAGTCTTGCCTTGGCTGCTTCTAGCAGAAAGTGAAGAGGAGCTGGTTTTCTTATGTCTCTCTACACTTACGTACACTTTGCCTACACAGAAAGCCAGCAGAAGTCTCTACAACTGTATGTTAGCCCCACAGCTCGTTTTTGGCTTACAGGGGAGGACTAGGTGACAAAAGCAAATAAAACCCTGTCACAGAGGCACCCCAAAGTCAATTTTAGGCAGACAACAAGTTCCAAACCAGACCTTATTCTAACTGGAAAAGTGTGGCAAATAAACCAACTAGAAACAGGGTTTATACAATTATTTAGCACTCTAACAACATGAAATACAGGTTTGGATATCAGTTGAGATTATCGGGGTACAACAACATAAGAGTAATGAGGATCCACAATGTGCGCACATTCACTCACAGGAAACAAAACCAGAGGTCTCCTACTCATGGGTACCCACAAGAAATAACCACTTGCCTGGATTAGGCAAGGATTCATTCAAGTAAATCCAGTAAATAACCACTCACCAAAACACGGACGTGAGGGACCTTCAATCCCGGCAAGTCTCCTTAGATGGTGTCCCAGTCTAAGGGGAGGGCTCCAGTTCACAGACCCACTGCTCTGAGAAGACCGCTCAAAGGGGGTCTTTGTCAGGGACCCCATTTTATTGCCTGGTCTGATGTGGCTGTGGGCATCACAACACAGTCCAGAAGCTTCTCAGCTTCTCTGGGCAGCTCCTCTGTTGAAGACCCTGTCAATCGACTGAGGGTCCCACCACTCCTGCCCCCCCAGCTGGGTGAAGGTGAAGTCAGCCTGCCCCAGGGCAGGGGAGGATGTGACTGTCAGCGCCACCCTAGATGTGTATGTGGGGACAGGCACAGCGAGGCACAAAAGATGCTAAAGAGCCAACAACTGCCCTATCGAGGGCTCTGGATCTCAGGGAAATGTGCAACTGCCACAAACCCCATGCTACTAACCGCTTTTAACAGGAAGCATCCTTCAGTGTAATTTGATGCGGCATGAAGAGATGGCACATATTTAGCTGTAGTAACAATGTTTCCACTTTGCTTTGCCCCTCTCCCATCATTAACTTAGTTTCCTCCCTTTACATTCTCAGATCACTGGGGTCACTTTGGATTTATTTTAAGATGCCTTGCTACTATGAGCAAAGAGAATGAGCTTAATCATCTTTGATCATCCAAATCAAGCAGCTAAGCAGAAGTAGCTGGGGCTAGAACTAATCAGAAAGGAAAACCATGCTGAAATGATGCCACTGCATGGTGATTTCCCTTCTGAAGGCAACCATCACTCTTTCCCCTTACTTAACAGAAGGCATATCATCTGGAATGCTGCTGAATTGTGTCTGGCTGAAAATAAAGAAAAAACTAGCATTCTGTGTTTGTGCAAGTGCTTCTGCCAGCACTTGCACTTGATAGTCTGGCAGTAGTCCAAGTTTGAAGGCTGTTACAGTGCTCTGTCCGGGCATTTGATAAAAACTGTAGAACCTCCGAACACAAGGTTTTGGGTGTGAATGGTACATGCCGAATCATAATGCAGAGTTGCACTGACAGAGCAAAAAAACAGGATTTCTCAGAATTCGTTTGCCCTCTTCCTTCCCCTCTTGAACAGATCTTCTGATGTCCCGATAGTATTCTGTTCCTTGAAAAATCACATATGTAAGAAAGATGAATGTTATATAGTTACTTTTCTGTATCAGTTACCCTCTTGTTTTGGGGTAAAAGGTCCAGTTTGGAAGAAAGCTATTTTTTTTTCATTTTCTTGGAATATATAGGCAACATTATCATTTGAACTACACCTACAATGTATGAGGAATTTCTAAAAGCCTCACAGATGTAAATGGTTTTTCCTGCCTCTTCGGACATTAAAATCAAAAATAATTCTCTCTTCTGCTATTTCTAGCACAAAAGCTTTCATAACTGATGTCATATGGGAAGAACTTAAAACTAGCCATGGACAAATCATACTGTAATTAGCAACTGCCTTGGGAGACTGATGATACGAGATTTTCCACTTTGGAGTCCCTCACATTTGAACCTGCCCTAGGTATGAGATGAACCAGATCAGCTGCAACATATTTCAACGTGGAAAATACAAAAAAGAAAACAGTTCATCTGCAGAGAAGTAATAGCTAGAAAGCCTGTATAGTTAGACAGAATCAACGTCAGATTTTAAATGTTTGATACAAAGAATCCAAAGTTAACATTTTGGCATTCAAATAAGCATTCATCTTTGCAAACTAAAGTATCTGCCACAGTGAAGGATCATAGGTTCATACTCAAGGGAAGCCTAGGTTTAAGGGGTGAATTGGTAGGGCCAGGCAACAGGAGAGCAAAGTGCTCAGGTAAGAATTCATTAAGAGGTACAAAATCCTAGGAACCCAGACTGAATACATCACAGTACAAAATGTAAGTAAATGTACATACACACACACATAGCTACCTTTTTGAAGGGGCAGTGAATCAAAGTCCCAGAACAGGTACTGGACTCTTAACACACAACTTACTCAGTATATCATAGTGGTAGTACATGTGTTGAAAGCAGCACCATACGTGTAGTACAATAACTGTAAACAGAGAGGACAATATTGAACTGAAGATCCAAATGTTTCAGAGAGAAGAAAATTTGGTACAATGTGCCACAGATATTCCAGACCCAAGCATTAAGAGGAGAAACAAGGGGAATATTAACCACTACTGCTCACCCACATAGTCCAACTCCTTGCTGGAATTAGAAGCTTCTGTAATTCACATGTATTAATACTTCTAAAGACACGATAAAGGTCTTGTAGCACAAGGAGTGCCTGTGCAGCACCACAGTGTGGACCCTCATCTGCCGAGAAACCTAGAAGTAAGTATTTTTTTCCTTTGACGCTTCATGAGGCTGTTTCTGCTTGTATTAGGAGCCCAGAATAAATGTAGCATTATTGAGAATTAAGACTTCTAGTGATTAAAATTAAATAGGTAGAGATCAAGACAGTTTTAATGTCATATCTAATTCTGTACAGTAATTATGATAGAAAACAGCAATAATTCTCTCCCAGTATGACAGAGATGCTGAACTTTTTTTTAGTGTGGGATGCTAAGTCTATTTTTCAGCAATAGTGTAGCTCATGGCCATCAGTGCCTAAGATACCAAATGAAGTTTGATGCCACTGACCAAGGCCTCAATGTCCAAAAAGTATTTACAAATTATAACCAGAGTCTAGTTGGGTTGACTAATGGGCTGGAGAGATCAGTGTTGATCAGAGAATGATCTTTGCTGTCAATATGTACACCTAACTACACTCAGGTAAGGCTCAGCAATTCAAGGCATATGTCAGTAAGCGTATCACTGACAGTACACATGCTGTAAGAAGCACTATATGCATATTGAAGTAACTGTAAGCAGAGAGGACAAGCACCATTTTGGGGCTGAAGATTCCTGTATTTCAGGATGAAAAAGAACATTAGTGCAAGCTACAGGAGATCAAGTATTTCCAAATCGTGAAAACAAGAGAAAAATAATTGTTTAAAGCAATACAAGATCTGTGAGAAATAGGATGAGGCTAAGCAGTTGCCAAATGTGCAAGTAAACCAAGTGCAGTTAAAGACCATTCTAAAGTGGTTGGACTGGAAGTCCATACCTCTGAGAAAGAATTAAAGTCATTCTAGAGGTGATGAAAAAACATCTCACTGCACAGTAGGACTCTTTCTATCAACACCTAGAGGAGACAAAAATCTCGTAATGTTTGGATTTCTAACAATTTTGTAAGCACTACTAATCTAAGATGTCAGAGATGTCCTTTCACTCAAATGTTACATTCTGCTGGAGAACAGAACCAAGCAGGAATTTCTTAAAACATACGGTTTTGAAAATGCATCTTCATGAAAATTTTATTTACACCAGGGATATTTCAATCCTATATTTGGGAAATACACTCCAGCAACTTAGTTTAGAAATTTGGACAGAGTGATTTTTCACTAGACATTGAGTTTACCTATTAAAGGAGTCCAAATCAAAACAGATTTGCCTGACCTAAATTTGGGAGTTATGTGTGATTGCCTTTAAGATGAATATTTTGCTCTGACTTGAGATAGGAAAAATCCCAAATATCCAACATTAACACAGCAAAATCAGAGGAATTCCCTGCTGTTGAAAGATGGAGTTCATTTCCACTGACTGAAAAATATTTACTTTGACTTTTCCTGAGACTTCACTATGGCAAATGAACTTTTAAAAGTGGTAATTTCTGCCTAATATTGGTTTTAATGAGGAAATTTGGTTTTCTCCTTTCGTGTGCATATACTTCTGCTCTTCTCCAGCTTTGTTCTCTAGCAGATAGATTTGCAATAAGGCTGCCAACAATGTAAAGAAAAGTTTTCTCTTAAGCAGCTGAGGTTCTAAGCAACTGATGTTGAAGCAGCAGATAGAGGATACATTTATATGTTGTATTTCAGTGGATGCATTAACCAGGGTCTTCCTTCAAGAGCACTCATGAAAATATTTGTTCTTTAAGGAATGAATATGAGGTACTGTAACTCTGGCATTTCATGGGCAACAAGGGTAAGAAAGAGGTTCCACTGCCTGCATACGCCTTCTCCTTCTCCTCCTTTGTCTCCTTTAAGATAGTTCTCTGGGAACAAGCTGCTGAAGGCAAGCTGACCAGTTTGAAGTTTAATTTTTTTTTTAATGAGGAAAGAGTGACTCTGCAGAGACAAACAACTAGAGAACCCCAACAGGTCTTTCTCTTGATCTCTTGGATTATGTTTCTAGCCTGCATGATGCCCCCTCTTTTTTTTTTTTCCCTTCTTCCCACCCTTCTAATATCACCTGGTTTAAAAAGCAAAGTTATATTGTTGTGTAAATCACCAATGTGACTGATTCTCCAGTTACTTCTTGTCATATATTGGCAACCTTGCTAATTTCAGGTGTTGGATGGAATCCTTTTTGCTCCTTGACAGAAGTTGTGGCTCTGCAAGAAAAAAATGGGACTTAAGTTTTGTCATAAGTTCAGTGAGACTTACAAAAGTTCAAGGATGAGCCTCTCTCTTTCTAGGCCAGTTTTCTGACTACAGTTGTACTTTTATTTCCTCCTGCACAACCAAAGGCAAAACTGATTGTAGATTTGGGCCACTGCCCAAACTGGGAAGACACGACACTGACACCTGTCTGTGACCTTCAATTGACCAGATATTTGGATCCCTCTGGTGGTGCAAGAAAGCCACAGAGCCTAAAGAGTCCTTTATATGCCTAGTCTTGGACCCTCGGTGAAACCTCTATTGTGCTTTGCCGACTGAACCACTTCTCAGCACAGAAACTGCAGCTGAAAGCTATTTTGGTAAGCATTGTTTCAAGGGTACAAGGTCAGATGCTCATTTCATAAAACTAACCCACCTTGAGAGTTGTCCCACACCTCAATAGCACGAGATGCAACCCTCTAGCTCAGTGCCAGAGTCGCTTTCTGTGAATTCTGCTGCAAGGGTTTGTCAAGCTTGCAGAGTGGCATTTAGGTACACTCTCCTGCTTTGTCCACTTGCTCTGTGCTTTGATGACTGCTTCAACAGACAGTGCGTACCAAAGGGGAGTATGAGCTGCTGGTTACCACCAGGGAGTTGACCTCGGGAACACGGAATTTTATCTTCAACTTTGTCTTCCCCTCTCTGGTTTAGATTTAAGCCTAGAACGAGAAATTATTTCTCCCCCTGAAAGCATTAGGAAGCCAAGTCAAAGGATGCTTCAGTCTGAATCCCAATGTAGCATTTTAACCATTTAATAGAAAAGCAGATGATTCCCTTCCGAAAGGTGTGATATTAGCCAGCTGTGACTCAGATAAACCTCAGAGACAAAGTTCAACAACTATACTGTCTGTTCAGGAATGTGAGGAGGCACAATCAAGCCTTGGTACTACCAAATACTAGGGACCTGTCACTTGCTGTCCCCCTCTGGGGCAGTACAACATTTTTTCCACAAAAGTCTGAGGCCGCCAAACTTCAGACCACCCCCATCGCCCTTCACTGTACTTTACATCATTGTTTAATGACAAAAATGATATAACATCATATATTCATGTTATTTGTTATTCAAAACTGTATTCTTCTTAACTTCCAAAATAAGAAAAATTACACCCAGAATTTGACATGCTTCCTTTTACGTTTTGAGAAAACACTGCCAAAGGTTGTTATCTCTAGCTTACTTTCCCTGTGAAACAGTGACTAGATACTGATTAAGCTGAACACAAAGAAAGAAGCCTTACACAGAATTGATGTATAACTGTAGCTACTCTTGCTGACCTAATAAGAGAGGTTTATTTATTCTTTGTTAAACAAGCACAAATACACACCAGGTGCCAGATTTTTCACACTTATCATCCACCTGGTTCTATATGGTACATGTTTAAATGAGAATTTAGTCACCTCCATGTGGTCCAGTTGTACTACAGGCATTGCTGGTGAATTTTTCCATAAAGAAAAAGGACTGTTCAGCTACTTAGTGACTCTACAGGAAGGCATAAGTTAAAACTGTTGGAGAACCTGCCAGATACTTTGTTTACAAAGTTATTTAATCCTTTTGTAAAGTATTTCAAGAGCAAAGATTTGATTCCTGTTCAAGTTCAGCCCATCACACTTTCTTGGGTTTAAGACATTAGTCTGATTTGCTTGTACTTCATTTTAGTGATTACTTTCTAAGAACACACAAATTTGAAGGAAATATTTCTCTATGTTCAACGGTAAGTACAGTTACCCCATTCTGATGTGAACTGCAAGACAAAAATTCAGGATCCTTGTTATTTCAGTTGCAAAGAAAAAAAAAACCTGGAAGCTAGCATCCCTCTCATGCAGTCTCTTTCTTGAATAACCCCTGTTTCTGAGACTCTTAGAGGACCCAAACAGGAGGCTGGTTATTTGGCTTCTGCTCCCAGCTCCTTTTTGCCAGCTCCTGGCCTCAGCAGCACTGGGCTGCCTGTGCCCATTCAGCCACATTCTTGGCTCTTGGCTCCTTCCTGGGTCTGTTTCTATGGCATTTCCTCATCCCCCTCCCACTTGCATCTCTGCTCACAACAGTATTAAATGAAAATCTTTGTCTGGGATTGTGACAGACCTGGCTTTTTGATGGAGGTGCCATTTTTTCTAGTGCATGGAAGGTAAACACTACACCCACTAGTTTTAGGCAAAGGTTAAGCTTCACCTATGACAACAGCATTAATGCTTACACTTAGTTGCACACAAAATAATCTAAAGAAAAAAAATGCTCCACCACATCCTGCATTTGATTTCAATAATGATGTATCTGGATTGTATCCGTGCATTATTCTGATAGAGCGGATGAATCCTTGCCCCTCAGATTTTCATCATAATTGAAATTTCTAATGGAAAGCTGAATGAGCAAAGCACTCTGATAGCAAGACACTTAGATGCTGAAGAAATAAATAGAATATAATAAATTATAAAATTAAGCTGTGATGTTGCCAAAAAAGAAAATGCTTCAGAACATTAGTGGGTGAATGAATACAGATCTACCAGATTGAACGCAGTGTGAACCTGCTTTCTGGCTAGCTTCAACTATTTGAATTTAAGAGCCCTTCTAGCAGTACTTCATGCACCAAAGAAAAATGCAGTCATCTCAGCGAACAATAAGAAACTAACTAGCTTATTTGGTCTGTGTAAGTCTAAAATACAATAGTTAATATCTGAAAGAGCAATAGAAGGAAGAAGTTTGGCTAGACTGATTAGAAGGTTCCTACTCAGCTCTCAGTGTTCAGCATTGTCACTTGCAATAAGAAAGGTTCATCTTCTCCATTGTAGTCTACTATGCACAGGGGAGTTGTACTTCACACCACACTTTTTAAGCACACAGCAACCAATACCCCTTCTGGCCTCAATGTTATGCAGTCCAGTTACAGGTTAAACAAAACACTGAACAGTAGTCCCAGAATATGCCCCAGCATCTGCCACTGCAGAAAATTTAGAATGGAAATTCCTCTCTTGTCCTCACAAGAGCATTATTCCACTATATGGGTTTGTTTGTTTAATCTCTTATTTTATTCTCCAACTAGTTTTGAGGTTGAAAAATGGACTCTGGAATGACACCCCTAGGGACAATGGCTGACCCTCACAATCTGACAACCATCTGCTGAAATTAAGTTTGGGAAAATATGCCCCTACAATCTTGGCCACCAAAAAACTCACACTGAATATAAGCAATTCAAACCAAGCTGAAATAGAGACCAAGGACCCGTTGCATCACCTTAGTTTATAGCAAGGACTTTGCTATACAATAACATAACTGCAATAAAATTCTGATTCCTGATGTGGGAAACATAAAAAAAAATATTATCCTCTTTTTTTTTTTTTCTGAAACAAAACACGATGCTGTTTCTCCCTTCATTTCATTTAAAATGGATGTCATTACATGCAGCCAAATCCTGACAACTATCATTGGACCCAAAGGAATTGAAGACGATCATTGGGTGGAGTAGCAAGACAGAAAGTCATCAAACCAAAACTACATTACTCTCCCTTGACATCTGATGGAGTCATGATAGCAGTTTGGATGCTAGATAACGTGAATATTCATCTGTATGATTTAAAAAAAATATATTGTGACTTTGAAATTACATTTCTCATGCCCTTGTTGTATCTTGGTGACACTAGACGGGGAGATCCAATGTCAAAACTCTGACTTTGACATGACTTTCATCTGCTTTTCTTCCTTTTTTTTTTTTTTTATTTTTTTTTTTCATTTTTACCACTTATTTTGAATCAAACACTCAAGTTGGAAGATACCTTAAGCAACATGCCTGGAGAGGGAAGAAGCATATCAGCAAGTTTGTGAAAGAAATCAATAGAATGCTGTCAACTCAAGACATTTCCCCAAAGAAGCTGTGGTCTGTCTATATGCAGCTCCAATAATGAAACCACTGGTTTCCATGAGGAAAACATCTCCACCGGAAAGTTTCCCTCCTCTGGAGAAATCACATTTCAATTCAGAGGTAGATAGGACAAAATATCTGTCTTGAGCTTCTGAGAGAAGTTTCTTAGAGACAAAACACCCTTATACAGGCCAGTTGAGCCAGCAGGGATCCATCTCAGCTACACTTGCAGACATACTATTCTATTAGAACATCTCCATTTGGCCTGGACTTTTTTCCTGAATAAATAGTACATAAATAAAAATTAAGACTCAGATTGCAGTGTGCCTATCAAATCTGGATATTTGCTATATGGAGTTCAGAACATCCTCTAGAAAAACAAACAACAACTAAAAAAAAGGAGAATAAAATCCCACTCAACTTCAGCATCACTCATTCCAGCCACTGGCAATGGAGAACTATCAAAGTGTTACAGTAATGTAACAAGCTAAAGATCTGATACAAAATTTTAGTTAACTACAATTCTGAAGGGAAAGTGAGTATCATCTGAAATCCTGCAAACTTTCTTCAGGCCTAATGCTAATTAACAGAAGCACAAGATGAGAAGATGCTCTGAGGCAGAAGTTATTGAATGTTTGGTGATGTGCCATGGGAAGATTTAGATTTTGCTGAATGCATTTTCTACCTCCATTTATTCCTGTTGAGTTGTTGATTTCACTTCACCCTGCCCTCACTGCCCTTTCCCTGCAAATGCTTTCCGCTTGTTTGCTATCCATTGGTGCTGCGTTTTAACTTTTGCTATCTCTCACAGTTACTTGCTTTCCCTCTGCTCATTTCCACATCCCTGGAAAAACCGTCAAACCCAGCTCAAGCCACTTGCCCAGGAAGCACTCTTGTTGTGTTCCATCACTTCAGCACAGGCGCCTCACAGAGCTTTTCCCTCACCCCCAGCAATACCTCCCCATCCTGCTGACCGTGCTCTTCCTCACCCATGCATCACAGTGCATCCTGTTCTCCGCCTCAGGGAAACTGAGCCTGAAAACAAGACTTTGCAGTACTCACCAGCCAGCTCCATGCAGAGGACTAACGTGGTGGGTCAGGCACTCCTGCCCCCGCCAGCTCCACTCCCAGCCCTCACCCAGCCCCTGCGCCACCCACCGCACTCCCCTCTTGAAGAGGTACAGGATGCGTAAAACCGATGGCCCATACAGGATCAAACCCGTGATCTTGGCGTTGTTAGCACCAAGCTCAAACCAGCTGAGGTAACCAGCCTGACTGGAGCACTGTTTCCAGGAAGTGTCCCATCACCCCGACAGAAACATGCCGCTCCGCTCCAGCACCGCGGGCGGGGTGCCGTTCGTTCACTCAGGGCTTGGAGTGCACTCCCCGGGACACCGTCTGTGCTTCCTTGCCAAGCCCCACAGAGCCGTGTGCCGCAGGGTACATTGCTGCTGCCTGGGACAGGAACACAAACCCTCTTCCTAGCCAGGGCAGTGAAACAACAGGGCGGGCTGCAGGGAGGTCGCACAGGCTCCAGCCTTGGAGGTTTTTCTGACCCTCAGCCAAGCCTCTAGCAGCCTCCAGGCCTGGCCTCTCAGAAGAGGCTGCTCTGAGCAGGGTTTGGGCAAGACACCTCCCACTAGTGTCCCTTCCTGCCCGAGTCAGCCCACAGCCTGAGCAAAACTCACCACAGCCTGCAGCAGGACTGACACTAAGAGCAGACCTCTAGTCTGGCTTCCGATGAACCAGGGATGAGGCAGGGTTGACCAGTACCTACTGAAATTCATCCAGCAGTAGAGCTGAATGAAATGGAGCCTGGAAACAAATGCCATCCCTGCAAGGATACAGCAACACTGGGAAGAGTACTTCGGGTAAAGTTACTGAAATTGTTGCTTTCACCTGGCTTAGTTTTTACCCCTCTCCCAGATGCAGACTTGACCTAGAAGACCAGTACACTAAAAAGAAAATTACTTTGCATTACAACAAAACCCACCTTCTACTCAGTAAAGTTTTACAAATAGAACATGATTTCTTAATATGCTAGGCACTCTGTACCTCTAATTTGCATTGGACTACTAAGTGTTTTTATTAGAATTCATAATAGTTCCCGGTAGAAAGGCTGATTTGTGATCGCATAAATGTCTATCAGCCGTCATCCATAACAACTGCCACAGTGGTAATTTTTTGTCAGACCTGTAAAGCCTGCTGTTTCTGGCCCTCCTACTTCTTCAGTCCATGCAAACACCCTCTCTTCTACTCCTTTGCGTGACACACCCACTGCTCATTAAAGTTCCATTTGAAAAGAATTTTAAAGGAGTATGATTTTTAGGTGATTAAAGTGGACCGATTATTTCTTACAGTCAGAAGTGTATAATTTCCTATAATGGCTGAAGAAAAATCAATATTGCAAGTGTATAAATTATTTATGACTCCATCAGACTGCTACTTGTTAAGGCAGCAGAAGGACGCCATTCTGAACCTGGACAAGAAGTTCAGCTTTCATTCATATGGATAAAAAGGGTGCACAGCAACAACAATAAACCCTCAGGAGCAGCAGGCCCAAAACCAGGCCCACTCTTAACTTCCTGTGGCCATGTCCCCCTGTCCCCTGAGGGCAGCTATTTCCAAATAAGAAAAACTGGCAGACAAAATGCCTTGGTATTACTAAAGTGTTGCACGTGGTTCTTGCCATAGGTGCCATTTGAATATTTTGCTGGGTTTCTTACTGGTTTTGCAATCAGTTCCCCATCAGACCTAGAATTACATTTAGTGTTTATGAAGCTGAGTTTCAGAATGCTAGAAGAAGCATACGTGTGACTTCCAAGTGAGTAAAGAGAACTACCATAATATTTCCAGACTTTGTGTTAACTTTCTTAATGTCATGCACTAACCATGAAATATGGCAGTATGTACTGTTTATCTGGGAGGCAGGGGGGGAACAGGAAGGATTGGTTGGTTTTTGGGTTGCTTTTGGGGTTTATTTTTTGTTGTTTCTTTTGTTTGTGGGGGTTTTTTTGTTGTTGTTTGGTTTTGGTTTTGTGCTTTTTTGTTTCTTTATTTTGGGGATGTTGTTTGGTCTTCTGGTTAGTTGATTAGTTTTGCTTTGGAGTTTTTGTTTCTTTTATTCTTTATTTGGTTTGGTTTAGGTTTTGGGTTTTTTTTAATTCTGGTATCTTACTTCAAGGTTCTCATGTTCCTTCACAGAGTCTCCATCATTGTCACTGCTCAACACTCACATGCCTTTCTCCATCTTTACATAAAACAGCAGTTAATCTTTGTACCCACCACATAAATTAACATTTCCTATTTACATTTATGCAGAGGGAACAGCTGAACTATTCAGAAAAAATACGGCAAAATGCTGCCACTCCACAGCTCATGTCCTGATGCAGGTCTATCAAACTATTACATCTCTTCATAAAAGCATTTGAAGCCAGTCAGAAAAGAATCACACTGACACCCAACCAAACATTCAAAAGTTACACATGATCTCAGAGAACTTTCACTTTTCATCAACACCCAATCAACTAAGAAGGTGTCCTTAAGAATCTGGGCAGTTCATCCTCCTTCACGTAATTTGAAGTTCTTCAGTCAACTGAAAGCTTAGTACATTTATTACTTTTGCTAAGAAACAAGCACTGCACTGTTCTCCAAGCTCAGCAGCCAGCATGAAGGATCCCTTTTCCTTCGGTAAATTTTCTTTCAGCCCCAGCCTCAGCAACAGTTGCTGAATATGGTGACAACCTATTTTTAAGACACGGCATTGAGCCACAGGCAAAGCCTAGGTTTAAAAACAAAACCAACAACAAGTAGAACCACAACAACAAAAAAAGCACAGTCCATTTCAACGATTGGAGCTGGTTGTGATTTCATTTTAAAGGTAGAGAACTGCACATAGTCCACTTTACCACCACACCCACTACCTTAGAGCTGGATAGAAGCTAAAACTCTCTTAACTAGACCCTGATCCAGCAAAGAAGGTCAGCACAAGTATAAAGCAGTGAATGATACCAAACTCAGAGCAATCAAGTTCCAAGGAAAGAAAACCCCTGGTGTATATAGGTTATCCTAGCCCTAGTATTATTATGAAATTGGAGAACACTAGTAACAAGGATAAGGCTTAACATGATCTTTGCCCTGGGACAGGAGAGTTTGGAGAGGGAGATTTTACATGCAAGACTCATTCCTAGATGCCAGTCCCCACGGGATTCTTTGCAGAAGGCACTTGACTGCTGCCTATTTTTTGCATCCTGCTATCTCCTCAGCTGCCATCAAGCAAAACACTGAGGCTGCTTGGCTACTCCCTCAGTTTCATAGCGTTTTCCTCTGAACTGGATAGTTCTCTGGGTGTCCTGCTCACTCCCACTGGTGGCAGTAAAAAATCCTAATGGAAAGAGCAGGAAGACAAAATAAACTACTGAAATTAAACTGAAGAGACAGCAATCGAATTTAAAGCAAAAAGATGGACACCTGCTGGTTTCTTCTTCCAAAAGAAATGAATGACATGCACCATCAGATGGGGCTAAGAGAAAAACAACTCTACTTCCTCCAAATGATAATGATAACTAGCCTCTTGCTTTATGCTGTAGCCCTGTTATTTGGAGGTATTTATCTTTTAAAAGACTTAAATGTTCTTTGAAGGAGAGCGGTAATGGAAGGGACCTTTAGGACTTGCCAGTACCTAGCAACATCCCGCAGGGACAGTGCTAAAGTTCAGCTTTCATTCGTACGGATCACTAGGGTGCACAGCAAAAACAAAACCCACAGGAGCGGCACTCTGAAAAACAGGCCCACTCTTAACTTCCTAGGGTCTTGCCCCCTGAGAGCAGCTATCTCCAAATAAGGAACACTGGCAGGCAAATTGACACTATATTAATTGTTGCACATGGTTCTTGCCATAGGTGTCATTTGAATTTTTTTTCTGGGTTTCTTACTAGTTTTGCAGTCAGTTCCCCATCAGACCTAGATTACAGTTAGAGTTTATGAAGCTAAGTTTTGGAATGCTAGAAGAAGCATACGTGTGACTTCCAAGTGAGTAAAGAGAACTACCATAATATTTCCAGACTTTGTGTTAACTTTCTTAATGTCATGCACTAACCATGAATGATGTAGCTGTATATACTTGGTTTGTTTAGTTTTGTTGTGGTTTGTTGTTTTTTTTTTGGTTGGTTAGGTTATTTAGGTTTTTGGTTTGCTTGGTTTGCTTTCTAATCTGGTATCCGATTTCTAGGTTCTTGGATTCCTTTGCAAAGTCTCCATCATTGTCACTACTCAGCACTCACATCCTGGTGCAAGAGCTTCTTTCTTACTGGTTGAGCTATTTCTACAACAGCTTGGAGACCCCTATCTACTAAGAACTCGACGTCATGACCTCCTACTTTACCAATTATACGCCCATTGCGATTTGAACAAGTTTCCCCGAATACAAAACATTTTTGGCCCCTCTGATTCCACAAAGCCTGGGGTTTTCCTCCTTTAGTCATTGTGAATGGCTGCCGCCTTAGGGCTGCTTATTCTCGACAGCGGTTTTCTTTCCTTGTCAGCCCTCGGGGCGAAATGGGCATTCCCATTGTAAACGTCCCAGATTTCCACACTAATAGCATTCTGCTTTCTCTCATCCTTTCGCTTTCATCACCCGACTTCGGTCTAAATCCTCTGGCTCTGTTTGTCTCCCCCTCGATCCTTCTCTCTCACTTGCAAATTCCTCGCTAATGCTGCTGCTAACAAGTCAATCTCCTGTTCCTCTCTCTTCCTTCTTTCTTGCACTACAGCTTTTTGCTTCAGTTCCTGACCGGCGTACACAAACACAGCCACTCTGAATCTTCGCAAGTTCCCCTTGCCAGCCTGGCATACGCTCTTCAAAATCCTTCCGCAGATCAGGGGCCACTCGATCCACGGGCACACTTGCTGCCACTTCATTATTAAAAGTCTTGAGAGTCACTCCCACATACATCAACAAACTTGCAAACTCTTCCCCAGTAGTCACTGGGGCGTTCCTCTGGCTTCTCTCTACATTGCTGCACTTTAGTTCGATTTACTCTTTTCACCTTGAAAGCTCTACTCACTTTTATCAGATTTTGTATGACTGTTTGGCAATTATCTCTACTTGTTTGACTATTATTATCTCAATTATAATCATCCCGGGGCCAGGCAGTCCAGTTCCCCCCTGCCTGTAGGGTTAATTCCACATTCTTTTCAATTATGTTTCTGTACAGACCAGTCCTCTCAATAATAGGTTAACATTGCCTCAGGAACAATTATATCACAGAAAAAAAAAAAAAGCACATCGATCCAAATCTTCTCTCAACTTTAAGGTTTGATTTCCCCACATAAACAAATCCCCAGGGTCCCAGGGATGATGGACATATACCTGTAACACTCGTGGTGAGAAGAGCATTTTGCACACACCCCTCACACTCACCTCCCCCCGCCTGCACTGCAAGATAACTTCAGCCATCCCAGGGTAAAGCCCAGTAAAAACAGTAAGGACAGCAAAGACAGTTGGGGGCTAGGAGGTGGGGTGGAATCAAGAAGCGATACAGAGCGAGGAGTGTTGGGTGTTACAGAGACTGGTTCTGCAGGCATCTCTGTTTATTTACAGCTACTGCAGCTAAAATTATTTCTCCAGGTTTTTGTACTTATTTTCAACCTTTTTCTTTATGGTGCTCATATGCCCAATTATCCTGTACATACCAGTAATCCATTTGCCCAGGACTTCTGTTTTCTAGGTGATACTACAAGAAGGTACGTTTCTACCAACCAAAGGATTGTTGTGGTGGCAACTGTTCTGCTGGATTTCCATTTTTAGTTACAAATTGCCAGTCTTCTTGATGCAAAGTCATTGCACAGTTTTCTTGACAAACTTGCTGTACCATGAATCTTTTCCCAATTTTGGAATTCCTCAGCCAAAGGCCTCCCCTTTTCTATGCTAAGTTAATTTCCCATTGTTGAAAAAAAAAAAAAAAACAAAACAAACAAACAAACAAAAAAACACCACACCCCACAGGGAGATCCTCCTGTTGAGTCATGGGGTTCAGAAAGGACCCACTTGCTTTCAAAACCACTGCTCAGAGGGGAGTCTAGCTATGGCTGGATCCAATCCTAGTCTCAGATTTGGTCAATGGTTTATGTCTAAGGGATATTTTCCTATTCCCAAGAGGGACTTAAACCCCCATTTATGTGTGCTTCCCACTGATCAGGCCACACACTTTGCACTCAAAAATGCTCAGTAAGGGAGTGACTCAAACGCATCCTGATACTGAGGAGGATTTGAACCCCCTACAGTTTTTCATGTACCTTTTTTAAATTTTTTTTCCTGCTCCTCCTGAATCTGATTTGGGAATTTTATGTCACTCTTCGACGCCTCTCACTCCAAAGGTTCCAGGTGAGCTCACCTGGTGCCAACAGCTGGATGTTTGGAGATGAGAGGATCTGACGGTGGAGGCCTAGGGTCACACAGGGTCGCCACACTGTTAGAGAAATGTTCTTGACCCTAGCGTTTCCCATAGCATAGGCTCAGACATCTGTGCTTAAATAATTAATTTTATCAAAAAATAAGATGACAACTTGAAAGTTACAGCAAAGAAACAGTCCGGACTGGGTGCCTCTCAAGGGGAGGGACCCTGAAAGAAAAGAGGCTTGTGCGTTTGAACCCTCACAGTCTCTGCACCCATTCTTCACATGTCTCTCATGTGCTGTCCACGTGCCTTTTGGTTCAATGGTAATTCTGGTTATGGGGCTTCTTTGTTTCTGATTGCATTCTCTTTTCTCCATCCTCTAGGCAGCTTGTTACTGTTCTCATCTTGGTAGTTTGCAGCCTCTGCTGACTATTTTGCCTCTTTATCTCCTGCTACTTTATCTCCTGCCTCTTTATCTCCATGGACCCCCATCAACAAGCAACCAGGTTAAGATAAGTTCACAGTAGGTGGCCTGAAATTCCAGCAGCCCTGGCTACTCCCGCTAAAACAGGTTAGTCAAACAAAAGAATACAGGCAAAATAATAGAATACAATTAAAAAGTTAGTTTGATTTAACTTATTCTGCAACAGGTGCAATTTAATGCTCCAGAGTGGTTTGAAACCTCATGCTAGAATATGTTTTATAAAGTGAGTTTCCTGATGGCTTTCTTAAAAAACAAAGCAAAAAACAAGACAAAACAAAGCCAAGCAACCAAATAGAAAAGACAACAAAAACCCACCACACACTAAAACAAGCAACTAAACAAAAATCGACCAAACCAAACAAAACCAAAAAACAAAAAAAAAAAACAACCACAACACAAACTTAGAATGGTAAAAAAAACAGAGTAGCATGTGATTTCACTGAAACATGCTTGCAGGTTTGATTAATGATACGCAGCATCAGACGGGGTAAGAGAAAAATAACCCCACTTTCCTCCAAATAATAACAATAACTAGCTTCTTGATTTATGCTGCAGCCCTGTTATTTGGAGGTATTTATCTTTTAAAAGACTGAAAAATTATTTGAAGGCAAGCTGTAATGGAAGGGACCTTTAAGACCTCCCGGTACCTAGCAGCATCCTGCAGGGATAGCACTAAAATTTCTTTTCAAAGTGTTTACGCCCCTACAGCCCACCTTTTAGCAAAAATCTTTTCTCCAAAGCCAAGTTTCATTACAAAAACAAACCAACACTGTGTATTAACAAGAATTCATTCACTGCATCTCAGTGATTTTTTTATTAACATTTACATTAGTGCCAGACGTCCTGGGAAGTATCTGAAAACCCCAAATCTTACAAGTTTTAGTAGAACTCCAAACAGTCTTTTCTAGTCACAATTGCTTGCTTGTTCAAAAAATTTCTTTCACCCCACTGGAAATGGGATGACCAAAGAAGAAAACAACATTTACNGTATCTGATTTCTAGGTTTTTGGATTCCTTTGCAAAGTCTCCATCATTGTCACTACTCAGCACTCACATCCTGGTGCAAGAGCTTCTTTCTTACTGGTTGAGCTATTTCTACAACAGCTTGGAGACCCGTTATGGGCCTACTAATTCTTGCCCTTTTAATCTGAAGTCTAAACACTTTATTTCTTTCTGACACAGCTGAAGCTCAGGAAGAGACTCATGGTGACCTTCTTCTGCTAAAGCAACACAGAGACAAATAAGATATTTCAAGCGATGTCTGTTGGGGTCAGCTGTCCCAGCTGTGTTCCCCCTGCAGCTCCCTGTCCACCCCCAAGCCAAATCGCTCATGGGGCGGTGTAACAGGCAGAAAAGGCTCCCACTCTGTGAGAGCACTGCTTAACAATATTGAAAACATCTCTGTATCATCAACACTGCTTTAGCATAAATCATAAACATAGTCCCATAGTAGCTACAATAAAGAAACTTGGGAGACACTAACAGAAATGCCACCTTCATCCAGTCTAACACACTAAAATAGATACAAGCACATACATCTTGATAGCCTCAGTGCTCATATTTAGTCAAAATTTGTTCCCACATCAGTAGATTTATCTCAGGATTTGCACCCACAGGGAAGGAATTTGAGGCGGAAGTAACCACCTCCAGTGACACAGGATTAAACAAAATCTGCAGTCAAACTCAGAAAACGAAAGATAATACAAGAAGAGCAACAGGAAGGC
The DNA here is from genome assembly GCA_013399365.1 of Pampusana beccarii. Taxonomy (NCBI): domain Eukaryota; kingdom Metazoa; phylum Chordata; class Aves; order Columbiformes; family Columbidae; genus Pampusana; species Pampusana beccarii. Next base: position 1,981 of record VWYH01008952.1, on the reverse strand, counting down.
AATGTTGTAGTAGATTCACCACCAGTTCCCTGTATAGACTTGGTCAAGTAATTTACCTTCCCAGTGTCTCAGCCCCACCTCCAAGAACAAGAGAACTGAGAGCTACTCGAGTTTTGGCCCTTCTAATTTTCTCCCTGTATAACTTCATAGCATCCTTGTAGACCTCCTTAGTCGACTGACCCTCCTGCCAAAGGTTATCAATTCTCATTTTATTCCGACTTTCCAGCCGAAGCTCTCCGTTCAGCCAGGCCTGCTGCCTTCCCTGCCAACTCGCCTTTTAGAACACGGGGACAGCCTGCTCCTGTGTCTCTCACATTTCCTTCTTAAAGAGCCACCATCCTTCCTGGAGTCATTTGTCCTTCAGGTCTGCCTCCCAAGGGACTCTGCCAAGCAGTCTCCTAAGCAGATCAAAGTCTGCCCTCTGGAAGTCCAAAGCAGCAGTTCCACTGACCCCCCCTCCTCACTTCTCCAAGAATACAAAACTCAGTCATCTCATGATCACTATACCAAGAAGACCTCCAGCCAACCAGCTATCCACGAGTCCTTCTCCGTTCACAAACAACAGGTGCCGTGGGGCTCCTTCCCTAAGTTGCCTCACTGACCAACTGTGTCAGGAATTTATCATCCATGCACTCCAGGAGCCTCCTAGACTGTTTCCTCTGTACTATGCGGCATTTTCAGCAGACATCTTGTAAGTTCAAGTCCCCCAAGAGTCCCTCATCTTGGCATGCTTTTTAGGGGTTTCATCAATAATCAGTAAACAAAGTAATTTTTTTACCAGGGTACTGTCCCAAGGATTAATAGCCTTGCCAGTGAACAAGTTTCTCTATATTCTTCTTCCCAAAACTTTCATCCCCCTGGAAACACAGCCCCACTCACCCCAGGAGACAGAGGTATCCCCCTGCTATCCTTTTCCATCGGGCAGCGTGTTGCTTAACCTCCCATTTAATGCATCAGGAGCCAACATGTTGATATACATCACCCAGGGGAATTGCCAAATGCTGTAGGTGCATATCCATTAGGCACAGAATCAAGGCAGAGGGTAAAGCCTTAAAAGACTTGACAGCCCAGTTTGTTTGAAAGAAATCTGAAAAAGTGACAGTGGCAAAAGTTTACATCCTGGTGTATATAGGTTATCCTAGCCCTAGTATTATTATGAAATTGGAGAACACTAGTAACATGGATGAGGCTTAACATGATCTTTGCCCTGGGACAGGAGAGTTTGGAGAGGGAGATTTTGCACGCAAGTCTCATTCCTAGATGCCAGTCCCCACAGGATCCTTTGCAGAAGGCACTTGACTGCTGCCAATTTTGTGCATCCTGCTATCTCCTCAGCTGCCATCAAGCAAAACACTGAGGCTGCTTGGCTACTCCCTCAGTTTCATAGCGTTTTCCTCTGAACTGGATAGTTCTCTGGGTGACCTGCTCACTCCCACTGGTGGCAGTAAGAAATCCTAATGGCAAGAGCAGGAAGACAAAATAAACTACTGAAATGAAATTGAAGAGACGGCAATTGAATTTAAAGCAAAAGACAGATACGAGCTGGACACATGCTGGTATCTTTTTTCCAGCAGAAATGAATGATATGCAACACCAGATGGGGCTAACAGAAAAACAACATGACTTTCCTCCAAATAGTAACCATAACTAGCCTCTTGCTTTATGCTGTAGCCCTGTTATTTGGAGGTATTTATCTTTTAAAAGACTTAAATGTTCTTTGAAGGAGAGCGGTAATGGAAGGGACCCTTAAGACCTCCCGGTATCTAACATCATTCTGCAGGGACAGCACTAAAATTTCTTTTCAAAGTGTTTACCCCCTACTGCCTACCTTTTAGCAAAATTCTTTCTCCAAAGCCAAGTTCCATTACAAAAAAACAGACTAACACTACATATTACCAAGAATTCATTCACGATATCTCAGAGATTTGTTATTAACATTCACATTAGTGCCAGACATTCTGGGAAGTATCTGAAAACCCCA
>VWYH01008951.1:316171-352575 GCA_013399365.1 Pampusana beccarii | reverse complement strand
GTTGAGGGGGATGGGTGGGTGGGATGGGTGGGGGAGTTGGAGGGCGATGAGGGGCATACGGAGCGCAGGGGCAAAATACATCCCGAGGCAGTGGGGACAACACCGAGTGAAAAACTGGGCTTTGGTTGCAGCTAGGCTTGTTCAGCGGATCCCTCAAGGTCTCAGTGCCAAAGCTAAAGGAAGAATGACTAAAACGTTCCTGCGAATAAAAGGTATAGGAGTTTTGCTTGTTTATCCTCTTTTACCTACAGTTTAATTCTTAAAAATAGTGAAGTATTTTATTTCAAGTTATGGATTACAATATACAAAGCAGTTTAGCTTATAAAAGGTATTATAGTATGTACACTGGAAATTGCAGACTTTATTAATCTGGGACTACTGTAATATATCCAATTTTGTTGATGTTAATAGTAAGAAAAAGTTAGACAATAAAAATAGTTGTAATTAGCTTTGGGAGAAGTAATACGAGTGCAAATGAGCTTGATGGCAGTTCAGTGTAGGCATGTTACACTGAAGAAAACCCAACCTTATAAATTTAAGCTCTCTGCAGCCAAAATAGCAAGAAGCTTTTTTTTGCAGTTTTTCTAACTTTGGATAAGAGGAAAGATATTTATTGCATACATATGTGTACAGATAAGTAATTCATGGTCAAGAAGGAACGTTAATACTCAAGATGGGTCCTTACATAGGCCTTTAAGATTGCAGAAACAGTCTCTAATTTTATTGTTAAAAAACTTGGGTCAAGAATAGCCAGGTTACCAGCCGTACATCAGGGGAAATAACTATCCTGCTAGCCAAAAATATAGGTCATTACTTAAAGTTGTTGATATTGGGTCTCTTATTTCATACTGAACCCGTAATATATTTAATGAGTTAAAATACTTATGGAAAATCAACTCTATTTCATTTCTGATGTTATGGAAATTAATAATGGAAATTGATTGTGGAGTTACATGTCACATATTACATTTCAGGTACTTCTTTGCAGCTGACACATGCTTCACTATTTTTCTGGCATTTTTATACAGCTGCAGATAGCAAGTGCTGCAGATAACAAGTGCATAGGTGATTGCTTCTGGTCATCACACAAATCATAATCCAGAAGTACAGAGACAGTTTTTTTAAAAGGATGAATTCACTTGTCTTGTGTCTCACACTGGGTGGTGAGAAATAGGTATAATCTACCGCAGTTCAAATCTGATGCAAGTAGCAGGTATTCACCTGGCCCATCCAAGACTTCATCAATAATGTGAGCCAAGGAAATTAGAATGATTAACACAGACACAGTATTTTCATAAGAATATTGGTATAACTAACAGTTACAATGTACATTCAGTTGTCAGTCTTGGTAATGCTGATTAACCCATATACAATTGAAGAAAACTCAAAACAACAGATGTATAATTTTCTTTTCTGTTAATATATAGAAATCATGTGTAAGTGTGTGTTTTTCCTCTCTTAAATGACCTTTACCTGTATAAAGAAGACTGCCACTACATGTTGCTCAAGCCTCTGGCGGATTACTTACAGTGTGCTGTTTCTCTGAGTAGCTGCAAATTTCAGCTGCATGTTTTTCTCTGACTTCAGAATGAATGAAAAAGTCTGTGCTGACATCAGTAGAGCTCTCAAAATGAACAGAGAAAATATTTATACTGAGGATTCCTTTATTCCAAACTTCCTAAATTAAGTAGGTTGTAAACAAACGTCAGAATAAATTTTTGTGCAGGTTCATGTACTAGGTGGGTGCTATCACCTTCCTTTGTCCCTCATTGACTGCTTCTTTTTTGTGCTAAAATTAAGTTTCACAACTGTGAGAAGTCATCAGTTTTTTTCACAAGTAGCCATTGAAATTACCTGACGTGTAAAACTGGAAGCTGAGTAATCTGTTTAAAGAATGTTTTGAATTGGTATTTTTCTTTGTCAGTTATCTAAGCAGTGGAGAAATGGTTTGTCTGACATTGGTTCCCTTGGAATATGTGAGTTTTTCTGTGAAACAACTGATCTTAATGAATGTGGGAAATTGGCATAAGATTAAATCTTTATCCATGGTTCAGCTCATTGAAACAACTTAGAAATGCCTTCAGCTCAAAGGCTTTCCGTTTAAACTTTGAAGGTGGAGAACCTGTTACAGGGTTGTCTAGCAATCACAAGGAACATCAGCTGACCACTTATGAAGCCTCTGCTGCTGAAATATTTTTGTGAGAAGGAGAAATCAATCTGCACATGGTGGTGGTGGGGAAACCCTGAAGCCCGGATGCCTGTTTATCTGAACATCACAGTCACAATATTTAATTAGTCTCTAATATCCTACTAATGCATATCTAGTTTACTATGAGTGAGAGAAAAGTACTTTGTGGAAAACAGAATAATGTTAGCCTTTATGAAAGAGAGACACAAGCCATGTAGCTACAATTGGAGATGAGGCAAAAGTAACCCATACTGGACAACACAGAAGATCCTAACTTGACATCAGGGGTTAAACTTGGGTGAAAAGGGAAAAATAATGCTAGTCTTTGTCCAAAATAAACTCAGTCAAAGTGTCAAAATGAGATATTGCATTTATTACACTGTACTGATGCTCAGGCATTGATTTTTCTTCTATGTGCTGGCCTGCTTCTCAATTGGCAGAATTTCTTCATCAGCTCTACTTGGCACCTCACAACTTCATGGAGTTTGACTGGGCCTCTGGAAGGTAGCGTGCTCTTGGCTATGGGGAAAACATAATATTACATTCACAGTAGACTACGGTGATTTTTAATGTAATGTTTTCTCCTTTTCTTAGCTGTTTTAAAACATGACATGGAAAGTAGCTTTGCTTTCTTCATTCAGACAGCTTCTAAAACCCAAGACCTCCAAGAATGCTAAAGTTTTTATTTTAAACATAAGACAAATGCCCCCCAGCAATAAATCCAAAACAACGGCTGCAGAAGTGTTTGCTTCCCTGCTCACCCCATAAACAAGAAATTTCTGTCACAGAAATGCACTAGATAGAGCCTCAAATCAGCAATATAAAATATTTCATAAACTATGGATTTAAGGTGGTATGTTCTTAGGAAGCCTGATCAGAATAAAGACCTTTTCTTCTCACAGACAGCAAGTGTCTTCCCTCAAAGTTAGGTGTTTCTAGCCCTGGTGGATCAGGTCTTTTAAATCACTAGGTAGAACATTGTTATGCATAGGAAAGTTATTCAAAGAATTTCTTGAGGATTGTAAAATTTACTAGCTATCATTCTTTTTACCCTATAGAAGCCCAGACAGCTAAACTCTGGAGAGATCCTTTAAAGGATCTAGAAGTGTAAAGCCAATAAATCTTAAAAATTTCTAGTCTAATCTCAGAACATTTTTGGTAAATTATGAACTGTATGAAGGTATGATTACTGCTATGTGTGGAACATTAACTATCTCATTCCCTTGGGGTTTATGGCTACTTGTATTTTACACGTTCAACGTAACAGGGAAAAAAGATCACCAGCTGCTTCTATCTCTGTTGGTACTCCTACTCAAAAAACTAGGTGAATTTTTGACCTTTTCCATTCTTCAGAGTTATTCCGAACTAGATTGCTTTTTCCAAGTCCATCAAGATTATTTTAGGTTACACAGGGTGGGATTTAGAATAACTGCGCCAATATTCCTTGATACTGGTAATAATGTAAAAATATCTAGTATATACGCAACACTGTAATTTAGTAAGTTATTAAATCATAATCAGATCTCTTAACTATACTATGTCATGCCTCACTGGAATGTATTCAATAGATAAACTTGTAGTGAATTCAGTTTTTCTAAACAGTCCTATACAATATTATTATGTACATCTGTAACTGTACAAACAAAACAAAACCAAAAGCAAAAGCCTGTAGTGACTAAAATTGCTCTCGGGCACGTTTAGAAATCCTATGCATACCAAATAGCACAACTAGGACCTATTTATTAATGTGTAGGTGGTTAGGAAGGGTGGCAGTCTTTGACAAACCTACTCAGACTTTACCCTGCTGCTTGTATACACCTGAGCTGACCGTCTCCCGCCCTTCAGCTGCTCTCCTTTAAGACTTGCAAGTCTGTTGACTGCTATGAGAGACTGAGTAATTGATTTATGCAGCTGCTCTCCATGTTGGGGAAGCTGTAGCATGGTTCTGTTTCCATGTTCCCAGAAGCATACAGGGCTGCATGGGTCCTCGAGCAAGTTTTAATGGCAATTTACTGTTCCTGTTTGTCTATGACACATCCAGATATATCAGAGTAGTTTCCAGTCATTAAATATACATTATGACACTCATGCAGATAGTTATTATGCCTGCATTTCTGATGGGAGTAGGGATTTTTTTTCCTTATTTTTTCTTGTTGAGTTAGAGCAAAGGGTGCACTCTGATAACTCTTGACTTTCCACTGCTAAATTCCACCTCTGAAGAGTTGAATTTATGGTTAGAGCTTGTTAGCTGAGCCCTAGTAACTGCTTCACCCTCAAGGCTAAAATGTGGCAGCATAAGCACACTCACATTCAAACATCTTTCCCTTGCTTGGGTCATTTCAGGGGGCTTGGAAGCCCCACTGCCAGGCTCAGGAGACCAAAAGGCACCTGTAGAGCATCTCTATGATGACTTTACTTCCTCTCTCCACTAAAAAAAAGTGGAGAGATGCTTTAGCCAAAATGTTTATGGAGCCAGGGAGAAACAAATTTAAGTTACATTAACTTCTGCGCACTTCTGGTTTGTATTAGGGATGAAACAGCTCACAGTAACGTGTCCAGGATGTGAGAGGCAGGCAGGTAGGTGATACACATCACCTTTTATTCCTTCCTTTTACAGAAATTTAATTATCTTATCTAGTGTAGTGTCCCATTCTCTCCTTCAAAGTATAACAAAAGAAAACACATCTCAAACCTCACCACTTTCTAATGCAAATGTAGAGTGAGGAAAAGAACAGAATAATGCATGCTTCAGAAGCATGCTTGTGTTTAAGCAGAGCATTTTGTTCCTACTCTTTTTTCTCTGCTCTTTGTTGTGGACCCTCATCTTAGAAATAAGTATTTCCAGCAGTTTTCTTGTTCTAAGCTTTCAGTATTTTATCCATGTGTGTCTGAGATCAAAGTTATTATCATCTGAATTTAATTTAATACACCTTTCTCTGTGTGATGGGCTGCTATTTCAGAGGCTACAATGCCACTATTAATCATCATAAAGAAAATGCAAGAAAGCAGTCCAGAATACGTGTCAAGCACTTCAGTGTGATGGATGCACAATAGATGGCACCATTATTATCACTCAGCAACTTGAAAACTTTTGGTCTTCACATTTTCTTGCTTGCAAACATCATTAACTTGTTCATGGGATCCAATACTTTGTGAAAAATATATTACTCTTCTACTCACTTTTTCTTCATCCTTCATCTTGTGTTGATGGATCCAGTTACCCGAAATTTCTTAATGCATTGTAAGTTTACTTCTTAGTGTATGAGATAGCAAAGAAAACCAAAATAAATTGTTCTATGGAACAAAAGTCAATTATATTGATTTTGATCTGTTAACACAAAAGCAGATTGTATGAATGATTATGATTAGGTAACTTACGTTTACTCGTCACAGTTTCATTTACTCCTTGTTTTTGTTATTTTTCATGAATCAGAAAGACTTAAAGACCAAAATATCATAGTGTCAACTGAATGTCAATAAGATTATTCTTCTTTCAGATTGTTACAAGAGGGATGCACTGCCTGGGTTCAGCAAAGCTCATAATGCTTGGAATAAACTGTGTCTGATTTTGTATGGTGGAGACATCTTAGAATTGATGAGAAATGTTCATATAGCTGCACAAACTAGATATGCTTAGGTGTAAACTTAAATAATTTAAAGTACCTGCTGGTAACTGGTGTTACCCAATCATGTATGCTATTGCCTGGTAGTAGGTAATGACAGCTGCATTCCTGGTTTGGCAGGAGGTGAGCAGGCCTGGATGCAGTCCAGGGCAGAATGAGGAGGACTGTGTGACTTCGGAGTCCTCCTCTCATGTGCCGGGCAACACAAACTGTGTCAGGTGCTGCTGATGTTGGTCAGAAGACCTGCTCTTTTTGTAAACAGTCTGCTATATTTAGCCCTAGGGGTAAGTTTCACAAAGTGGCGTATATGTGGAAGGTGTATTAAGAAGGTGGCTTACCTCATGCAGTGGCAGCAAAGTGACACTTGTTTTCTGCCCCTCTGGAAAGCCAGATGCCAGAGTCTTGCTAAAAGACCTTCGAGCTGCCCGTTGCCTGTGCCTGGAGCCTTAGAAAGGCTCAGTGTTTCACTGCTACAACCATGGTACCACAGCTCCTTCCTATTTGTGCAACCCAGTCTGCACATTAGCAGCACCTGTCTGTCCCTGGTATACAAATCTGGTGAGACAGACCACTGCAGACTGCAGATTTTCCCTGGATGAGAACATTTATGTGATGTTTTCTAATCATAACTTGCAGGAGACTGTACGTAGGGACGTGCTTTGAATGTGCAAATTGGGGATTATAAATAAATACAGTTGCAAGCAAGACTTCTGCAAGTTTGGTGTAGTTGGCTATTTCAAACTTATTCGAAGCCTGTTGATATTGTGTAACACATTATATACATATGTTTGAATGTGTTTTTTTTTGTTTGGGAAAAAAATTAAGGGAACTAAGTCACATATTCACATTTCACCATGCTGCATTTCACTTTCTTGCAAGAAAGAACATACCTGATTTAAGAGGTTTCTTATTATTTCTTTATGAGATCTATGAGATCTTTGATATTTTGTGGTGGTGTTGTTTTTTGTTTTGTTTTGTTTTGTTTTGTTTTTTTCTGAAGCATTGGTTTAAGGATAAATGCCTTGCCTAAGAATCTTGGCTTTTGAGATTGAATTTTGCTATTGTTTTGTGAAAGGATTAAAACTGTGAACCTTGAAGGCAGTAACATCAGAAGACAAACAAATTGATTTTATTTGGTAATTTGTGAAGTAAAACAATATTTTTGAGTGGTGGGTGGCAACAGAACTATGTTTAACTGCTTGTTATAGTTTCCACAACTATCTTCTCCTCTCTATAGTGACATAGTCAATTAATATATCAGATACTATAATCTAAGCAACTGTAAGAAAAATCTGGAAACCTACAGTAAGCCAATAATTAAAGCTTTTATTACAGAGGATTTTTTTACATTTTGGAAAAAAGCCTCCTTTTCAGTCTTAATGAAATTGCAATGAAGGTCCATAATGTTTCATAAAAACGAAATTGATAAGCTTCAATACACTAAAGAATGGAAGAAACTATCTTTCTAAAAGCTAAATACCTAGACTAAAACATATTGGTCTTCCTTCAGGTACCATTAATTCCTAGGTACAGTGTGCCTGCAGGTGATTTTATTTCTCTTAGCACTATACATGTGTTGTTTTCTTCGTAGCATTAATCTGATGTTGAAAAAGATACAATCTTTTAAACATATTAAAACTCTTACATCTTTCACTTTAAATTTTAATCAGAGAATATGAAAGAATCAATAGTTACTTAAATTTTGAAAGCTGATTATAAGTTAGTGAATTAATGGTTTACTATGTTACTGAATAATCAATAATTGCTAACTGATGTTCTGAATCACTCTTACTAAATATGTTTTGGAAAGTTTGTAATTACACCACATAAGTTTCTGGCAGGCATGCTTAAGTGAAGAAGTCATCATGGCATATGTTCTAATACCGTAAGAAGCTGCATTTCAACAACAGATGAGGGAACATGCTCCAGCAGAGAGCTGGAGAGGAGGAGGTGTCTGTATGAGTGTGACTATGCACCTTAGCCTATTTTATACTTCACCTGAGGGCAAGCTCTCTGACTGGCTACCAGTGTAAAACACAAAGTCTATTGCAGTGAATCCTAGCTGAAGTCTAATTTTTGTGCTCTCCAGTGGCCTCCCAGGCAGTCCTTTTTTTCTTCACCGTCTATGGAGAAGGCATAGGAAGACTTGTCTCCTAAATTAGGAGCCTGGCATTGGTGGGAATGTTTGCTTCAGCCTTCCTAGCCCATTCAAAACCAGGTATTTCCTCCTCTTCATAAATCTATCTTAATGTTATGAGGGTGGAGAAAGGTTTTGCATGCCCTGCTGTCTCATGTACTCCAAACACACTTTTGCAGAAAGGGAGGAAGGTGACTTTCCCTCTCATGCTATAGCACAGTGCAGAAGGCGTGTCTGCAAGGTAAGTGGCTTGTGAACCCTTTTAGGTATCTAATTTGAGCCACAGCTGACTCCAAACTTGACAGGTATATCTACTTATCTGTTCTGTTTTCCTCAGCCTGGACTTATGGAGATCTCAGGTTCACGACTTGTCACCTATCATGCACAAAGGCCTTGGCCACCAGCTAGAAATGAGGACTGGGAGTGCTCTGGCCTGCCTATAGCAGCAATGAAAACCTCTGCTGTGGTATGGATATGGTTACACTGCTCTTGTATTGCTTTTGAGTTTACACAGGAAAAATCTTATCATTACTGTTCACTACACTGTGTAAACAATCCCGATACTGCAGAGAGGTCCTCATCAGATAGTATCTGGTTCTACAGATGGCCCTCAGAGGGATCTTGTATTTATAATGTCTTTGGTAATGCACTAACAGAAATATGGTTAAAAAATAGTCTTTGTAACAGGCAAAGTAAGACATCAGTGATAAATTAAATTATTTTAAATGCGTCAGACCAGGTTCTGATTTCAGTTACATGGATATGAACAGGCCTGCTGGTACCATGGGTTTCTGTGCATGTAAGTAAGATCAGAATCCGGCTTCAGGCACGTACAGTCTCATTCAGTAAAATACATCTGGTTCAGACTTGGCAATCTATGTTAGCAAAAGTTTTAGTCTGCCCTTGGCTTTCCCTTAGGCATCAATGGTTCCCAATGATTGTAAATGCTTTAAAGGGTGTATTTTTTTTCCTTTTATTTGTGCCTGGCTATGCAATTAGGCATTTCACATACCTGCCAAAACTCTTGTATCAGATTTCCACTGATATTTCCATATGTTCCCGCTGATGGAACATATGACCTGTCAACTCTTCAATGACCAACACTGAGGAAATAGTTAATGGTGTTTTTGGTTTTTTTTGTACTTCCCTCTCTCTGAAATCTATTTTATGAAAGCAGTTCAATGTGATACATTCAACAATATGCTGAGTACCATGTAAGCTACTTTTTGTGTGTGTGTGTGTATATTTGCTATCACCGTCTTCCTTTTATTAGGCACAGTTACAAATTTCAAATGTACAAGAACTCTTGAAGGAGAGCTGCAAAGATGATTAGGGATCTGAAGTGTCTTTCTTAAGAGGAAAGACAGAGAGTTAGGTCTGTTCAGCCTGCAGAAGAGAAGGCTGAGGCAAACTTGTCACTGCTTATAAATAACCCAAAGGTGGGTGTCAAGAGGATGGGACCAGACTCTTTATAGTGGTGTCCAACGATAGGATGAGTAACAATGGGCACAGTCTCAAACATAGAAGGTTCCATCTGAATATGAAGAGAAATTTCTTTACTTTGGGGGTGCCAGAGCACTGGAACAGGCTGCCCAGAGAGGTTGTGGAGTCTCCTTCTCTGGAGACATTCAAAACCCACCTGGACACATTCCTATGTGATCTGGCCTGGGTGAACGTGCTTTAGCAGGTGGATTGTACTAGATCATCTCCAGAGGTCCCTTCCAACTTCAAACATTCCATGATTCTGTGAGAGGAAAGAGTGGGATTACTTTTTAAACCAAAGCACAAGACATTCCATTAGAGCAAAAGATAGCTTTCAACAACAAGCATATATGCGAGCCTTTAATTTGCAGACTGTGGTCTGAGCTAGCAATAAGATGCAATAACTGTTTTAACTTTTTTAATAAACAAATGGGTATCGTTTTAATGCCTGAGTGAAAGCTAAATACAGGGAGGCTGTCTGTATTAACAACAGCCTGAGAAACCATTTATCCCTTTCCACTGTCTATACCACATATTTCGTTGGAGAGGAAAGCTGTATTTTAAATATAGAACTATGTGACTAAATTCTACTTTGTCTGCAACAGTAACTTGCACTTTTACGAAGCAACAGTGACATTCCCATGATTTACCAGAAAGTTGGCATATTTCTGCATGTCATTTACTAAACATTTACCAAGCCTATGCTTGCATAAGCTAAATACTTTTTTTAAATGCAACTTGGTAAATTTATAAATAAATTCTACTAAAAAAGATACTTAAATCTACATAGTTGATATACTCAGTGATTCAGACAAAAACATATAAAATCATCCAAGCAATAACAAAAGGAAATCAAAATAGATGTAAATTACTGCCACCATCAAATAAAGTTTTGCAAAGGCTATGGATTTGAATGGCTCATGCCACTGAGAAATAAACAAATTTCTGGTAATGCAGCAAAAACCTTCTAGCATTTCATACCAACACTACTTTAGCAAAAGTCTTTAAAATAAAGTTCAAACTTTGTTACAGTCCTTTATGTGACAGATTTATCCATAGTAGCTGATTTCCTGCCAACCGACTGCACCTGGTTCACTCTAAATTAGTTGCAGCTAATTATCAACAAACAGGAAGAAGCTCCCCTTGGCATTTTCTCTTGGCTGTGAAGCTGGCAAGTACAGTTCTTGTAGCTATTTTTCAGGCATTGTTATATGCATAAGTTTAGAGGGGGAAAAAAAAAAAAAGAGTANGGTGTGAAGCATGGAAGTACAGTTTTTGTAGCGATTTTTAAGGCATTGTTATATGCATAAGTTTAGAGGGGGAAAAAAAAAAAAAAAGAGTAAATAGAGATGATGACTGTTCTTTTCTCTGTACTTTCTGGTGTAGCTCATCTTGTGTGAGCACAGCTGCCTTCATTTATGTTGAGGTGCTCATTAATTCAGCTGAGCCCGGGTTGGAGAGACCGTGAAAAGTGTGGAGGCTGCATTGTTGTTCTTTCCACCTGGTAAGGGGGAATGGTTGATTTAGAAGATGGAGTAGTGAGAAGGAAACTCTATAAGTAAGATTTCATATCTCTGTTAGTTTGGTGTGTGTTATTTTTTGGTTTGGTTTTTGCTTTGTTTTTTTTGTTTGTTTTTTTTTTTTTCTGCCCTGATAATTTTGTTTTTCTAGTAGGTTTGGTGAAGAAAGTGAAAATTAAGAAGTGGTGATTAATGAGGTTTTAGTCCTTTGGAGGATGTGATTTATTTATCTCTTGGCTTTTCTGTGATAAGTCTTGTAACAACAAAAAATTAAGTGTGTTTTTAAACTTTTAAAATGTAATTCCTTGTCACCCCTTTCATAACATAATCAAAGGGAAAAGTGGGGGTAAAAAAGATGACTTTGACTTTCTCTTCCCCTCTATCTTTCCTGACCTATTGTACCTGCTGTTCTTATTAATCCAGTGTATTTATGACTTGATTCTGTCCTTGCTCATTTTATTCCTTTATTAGAAGGCTGAAGCAACACTGGTATAAAACCAAATGATATAGAAGTTGTCATAGACTTGGCAGTTAAGCTTTTTTTTACAGCAGTGTAGCCTCTTGTAAAACAATTGTTCTTTAATTAGGAAGTGTGTTTGCTTGAGAGAAACCTGTTTCATTGCACCTATTGTGTGGAAAATGAAGTTCAGGATTCAGAGGAGATTTATGTTTTGGGTTCTGAGTCAGTTTTCTGCTTCTGTGTATCTTCTTTGACAACTGAAAGCTCTAGTTTGAACTTTCAGTTACACATATAGCAGTATTTTTGCTGCTTTTCATTTACAAATTTTCTCACAGAGGACAAGAAAGATGACAGGAATGGTATCTATAACGCATAGGTTCCATCCCTCTCTTTGCAGTCCTGTGTCGTCGTGAAGTGTGCAGCTTCATCCCAGCTCCTGCACTCCCTCTGCCTCTCTCTATTTCTTCTATGCATGGTGTGAAGAAAGTGTCTCTTGGATCCAAAATAAAAATTCAGTTTTTCCTGCTTCTGCTCTAATTTTAAATAGTAAGATGGCTGTTATCTTCCCTGTTTGCTAGTTATGAATGTTCAAGCAGAAGCATCTTCCTGAAAGTTAGATGTATCCTTAATGCCCTCTTAGTTGTCGTATTTATATTACAACTAGCAGGGCTATAGATACAAATGCCAGATTTTTATGGAACTCTAGTTTTCTGTAGACACAGCGCAAACAAAAATTTATCTTGGAGATTTTAATTAATAGTAGTAAAGTAGGTAAATAACTAATTGAATACCATCTGTTTGCTTACACTGAGAATCAAAAATGTGTCTGTTAGTTTGGGGAAAGAACATTCAGGACACAGAATATCTCCTTTCCCTGACTGTCACTACAAAACTACTGATTAGACATTGCAGTCATAAAAATATATATATTTTTAGGGCATTTTTTCATTGTTCTACACTTTTGCTTTGGCACTACCATTTTCAGTTATTTGCTGCTGCTTTTGTCTTTGGGTTAAACAGCCCAAAAAAAGTAAGGCACTGTTTTACTAAAATAACATCTGTTCTATTGGAGCCTAAAACAAAGTCCTAATGGGAAAGTAAAGGTGTTTGCACTGCTGAGGCAATTTTATGTGCAAAAGGGCTAGCTTCTATAACTATTTCTGAAACAAAAGCCAATTTTCATTTTGAACAGCTATATAAAGTATGTAGGAAGATGCTTAGTGATCTGGCCTGGTAGTTGTTTAAATGAAAAAGTGAAAGGTAGAGTGTCACAGCAAACAGGAAAAATTAACCCCTTCCCCCCCCCTGCCCCCCCCAAATTTCTCCAAGCAAGCAAGAGAACTCTTGCAGTTTCCCTTGCCTTCTTTCCTTCCATATGTGGGGGTAGGTAGGGAGAATTCTATTCTTCTACATGATGGCCTATGTAGTTTTACTTAGATATTTATTGCATAAATAATACTGTGTGGGGGTTTTTTAAGTGCATAAACAGATATTGTTTTAATCAGAGATCATAGGTCAGAATTGAAGACTGAGTATTATTGAGTATAATTTCAATTGAACGTTTTGTTATGGATGGCTTCTGCATCTGTGGATTTGTAAAATGGCTTCTTTTTAAAATGAAGCTTACTAGAATAGCAATATTAGAATTAATATTAATCAACCAACATGTAAACCTTTCCCTCTTGTTAGCATTTTTCCTGGTTTTTAGGTAGTGGGTTTTTTAAAAAATTTTTTCTACACTGTTTATGATAATCGTATAGCAGTTTATAATGGAAAAACACAAGATTTTTTTTTTTATATTATATCTTTTTAAAAAAACTACTTAAAGAATTGTTGCAAGATTTTCTACGTGCTGGCTAAATTACTTAACTCTTCATATATCAATTTATGTGCTATTTCCCTGTGCTTTAGGTTAGAAATTACATCCTAATTTTTTTCAGACAGGGTCCAGCCAGGCATGTGTAACTAGTACAGTTCTGACAAGTCAATATTTGATTAAACAGACTTTATGAAAAAGCAGACCTGAGTCAGAGTGCTAAAAAAGGGAGTGGGGGGCATAACAAATAGGCAATTGTTGCATATGTCAGTGAAGAGGGAACTCTGACCACTGGAAGATGTCCAGGAATACCCATAATGAAATGCAACTGCTAGCACAACTTGGTGTTAAAAGAAAAAAACACTTACACACACCCCCCACAAAACCAACCAACAAAAAAACCCCAAAAAGACACAACCAGCCGAACAACCACCAAAACCACAAACCTTTAAAAAAATTCAAGTTAAACACTGCCTTGGAAGAGTTTCTGAGTTTGCTGTTTATTATACAGTAAAACTTTTAAGCAACTCAGTGAAGTGCTGCTTTTTCAGGATTCCTAAACCTGGCTGGATTGCAACCTGTGGTGGTTTTTTTGTTGTTGTTTTTTTGATTTGTTTTGATATGTTTGGGGTTTTTTTTGTGAAGTTCAGGACCTTTGTATAAAAGGTGAACTCATTTATTTTCAAAGCAACTTCTGTTTTGTAGTAATCTATGAGGTAACAGACTTGAGCAAACACAGTCAGGTAGGTTGTGAATGAAAAGCATTTTTGCTGGTGAGTATTTGTTAAAATAGAGCAATAGGTGAGTACTGACAAAATTTGTGGGGATCTGGTTTTGTTTTCCTCCATTCAAAGGCATATTTCTGGAGAGTTGTAACTAAACAATAATATTTCTTTGTATAGCATCCAGTAATGCGATGGCTGGAAGACAAGGAAGCAGCAGAGTAACTGGATGGGCACACTGGATGTTGGCAATAATTCTGATGCTGTGGAGTCACCTGATCAGTGGACAAGGACAAGGTAAGTGAAGATCTTTTACTAGCATTTTCCATTTGCTCAATATTGCATAGCGTTGGATGGAGAAACGAGGACGTGTGCTGAAGTGCTGAACTTGGATGAACCGCTGGCAAGAAATAAGAATATAGAAATCTGAAGTACTTCAGTTGAAAAGTCAAATGCTGTTTGGAAAATGATGTCTTGATGCCTTATGGGATTATTCAGATACTTGAATCTGTTTTCTTGTGCTCGGTGATTGGAGTGTGTCTTGAAACAAATCTCTCGTTGTTTTCCGTTGCTGACTGTTTAGGTGTGGAGAAGTAGTTTAAGACATTATAGACATGGATATGTTACATTACTTAGCTGTGGTATTTGCAATGAGCATACCATGTTCAGAAAGGCTTTTGTTGCATTACTAAGTATTTTCCATGTTGTGTTCCTGTCTCACTGATGGTGGTGTGTAACAATATCTGCAGGAATGCAGATAGGCAAAAAAGTCTAGCCTGTTTGGTTTTTAATTTTGAAAAATGAAGCATTATTCCATGTTTCTGATCTGAAGACTGTATCTAAGGGTTGGTGACAAGAAAGGTAATAACAGGCTATTGTATTTTTAAAAAATATTTTGTATAAAAGATGCTTGTGTGTTGTGTCAAATTGAGAGAGGGGGAAATCTGTGAGTGATAATTTTGAAGCACTGAAGTTAAATGCAGGTGGATGGGCATTCATTTTTCAGGTCTGTCAGGCCAGCTTTAGGAAATACTTGTTACGGGTGAGCTGAGATTTCCATGTCCTTAATTTACTCTCTTAAGTAGGGAAAATGCCTATACTTTTTCCAACTACAGGCTACCTGCACTGTATTATTCTGGTCAATGGCTACAAGTATGGTGCTGGCTAGCGAATGTAGCCTGTGCTAGGTCTCTTCCACTGTGCATTTTGGGCAGAAGTAGTAGTTCTTGGAATGATAATGGTGTTTGCTCTTGCTTGATGCCGTTGTAGGTGTAGAAATTGGACGTAAACTGTGTGCTGCATTGCTGCGGGAAACTTCTGTAGAACCAATGTTGCCTCTGCAGATACTAAAAGCCCACAGGGCGCTTTTGTAGAGTAAGAGTCGTAAACGTTTTGCAGCTAATCACCAGAAATATGGAGGAGCTTTTTTGTGATATAAACTTTGCACATAAAGGTGACTTGATTTTCTAATTTTTTTTAATCTTCCATTTTGACATTGTAGTCTTTGACTTGGAAAAACAGATATATTTGAAGGCTCTTTGTGGTACTGTGCTAAAACGAACAGGTACAGTAATTTTTTGTTTCATGAAGTACTGGTGAGTGGTATTGGAAAGAATGGGATTTTGGAAAGAAAGTAAGAGTTACTTTAAAGGGTTTATTTTCAAAGTGCACAACGTGAGCACACTTGTGCTGCAAAATGTGCTTCCCATGGCTCTAAACCTACTTTGAGTTTCTGGCTGATGAGAGGTATTGAAGATCACAGTCTTCATCTGTGAGCTGATCTTTTGGTCATGTAGTTTTATAGGTTTCTGTTTTCTGATAATTACCAAAATACAACTGAGAAAAATGAGACCTTAAGAGTGTGACAAAATATTACATTCTCTGTGTAAAATGTCTTAAAATTAGCAATAACTCTTACTGGAAAAGGGATATGAACTTCCACCATGCTATTGTGCTTTAATTTTAAATAGTTTGGCTAGCTTGCTATGAAGCTTGTGAATATGAAGAAATATATTTAAGCAGGTCCAGTGTAATAAAGATGATTGTGTTTCAGTTTTGGTAGACTTTGTGCTCTGCTATGATGGAAGTTTAGTGTAAACTTTTGAGCATACATAGTTATTGCAGCTGCTGATGGCTGCCTAAACCTTCATTTAAGAAACGTGAATTTTTGATCCTGTGACAATGAAGTAGAAAATTAAAAACAATGAACAAATATTTTCTTGGTATAATGACACTAAGTATTTGAAAAACATGAAATCTCTAAGTTGCCAGATATGTCCCTAATTTTGTTGTGGATTTCCATTAACATTTTCTTTTAAAGTAAAAAGCAAAGCCTTTGGGGCTTAACTTGCAGGAATCTGAGAAATGTGAAGGACAGCTTGAGTAATTTGAGGAAAAAATCTAAACTTTGGTTATTCAGAGTCCATTGGGACAATAAAATGAAGAAATAATTATTCTGTGTCTGGGCACCAAACTAAAAGAGTTTAAAAGCCATATGGCAGCATTCAAAGAAAACAGCTTCTGAGTCACATAACTTCAGTGTGAGTCTGTTGCTATGGAAGTTAGAAGAAGACATTTGTTCCTCTTCCGTCTCCAATCTGAACAGTAAAATTAAAACCCCTTTGTTTTTCAACAGCCGTTTCTATCTGCCTCTTTTTAAACATTACCTCAAACAATTCTCTATCTCTTGAGGTCCATGGAGCTGCATCTTACTCTACATCTTGCTTACTATTACATACTTCAATCTACCCAGTGAGTCAAGTGGAGTCTGGAGTAAGGAATAAGCTGTGCCTTGTTTTATTCTGAGCTCTTGCACATTAATCAAATGTTTAACTTTTACAGTTTTGCACACATTTTGATTTTTCCCACCTGAACATTACAGGTTCACTCCTCTGTCACCAAAACAACCCTGGTCTATATATTATATACATAAGTAGCTTTAGAAATATGTTTTTATATCTCTTTAATATTGAGCTGTGACTAATCTGCAGAATGTTTTGAAACAGTCACACTTGTTTATTTTTCCTGGTGAACTTAGAGAAATCATGTAATTGGAAGTCTCGAGTTAACTGAAGAGTGAGCAGACAATTACTGTTCTGTGATAATTTCAAACAGTATTAATACTGGCATTCAGTTTTACAACAGAAGATGAATAAGGGGTCCTGGAATCTAATAATACTGAGACTTACGAAAGCAGTGACTTTCATAATATGTGGAATTTTATTGCTGTATAGAGTAAGCAGCTATTTTCTTTGAATCTCTGGAGGTGCTGGGTAAAAAGGTGTCTGCTCTCAGAAAAAGGCAGCAGTAATGCTTTCTGCAGAACAAGATCCTTTCAAATCTATTTTTTTCAGAGCTGTCAGCATACAGTGTTGACAGGTTGCTTTCTTTGATGATCAGGCGTTAAATGCTGTGCAACGTGCTGCAGACAAGAGGCTTCAGAGCCCAAACTGAATGTGCTAGAAAGCAGTGGGTGTTGCTGGCTGAGCTCTGACTCCCCCCGCTTGCAGGAACTTTTTCCTCTAACACAGGCCTATACGGAGAAAATTTTTGAATTGAAACGATGTTCTAAGGGATACTTTTGTTTTCTTTTTGCATTTGGAAACTTTAACCAATGACAAAGCAGGTCATGCTGAGCTAGCGTTGCAGCAGACTTGGAACATACAGGACTATATATAATTATACCTTTAGAAAGAGCAAAAGGCTTGGACTTCAGA
Organism: Pampusana beccarii; assembly: GCA_013399365.1. NCBI lineage: Eukaryota > Metazoa > Chordata > Aves > Columbiformes > Columbidae > Pampusana > Pampusana beccarii. The sequence goes on along the minus strand of VWYH01008951.1, from coordinate 334,911 downwards.
GCCACAAAGTTGATGTTTTTAGCTGAGCACAAGCATCCAAATTACCTTGCTTCTGTGTTTCCCTCTCCCCATCCGTGTTGCTGAGGAAAATCAAATGTGCTCCAAAAACAGTGAATAAAAATGTCTCTTCTCAGTCCTGAAGTCCTGAGGTGACTCTGGCTTGCTATTGGTGGGAAGGAGGGCAGATTGAGGATACCTGGGATTTCTTCACAAACCTAACCTTAGTAACTAATTTTGACTGTGGATTGGATGCTGGAGTATTGTGATGATTCTAACTACTTAGAAGTTGAAAGACTTAAGCTTTGGTATCTTTCTAACCCTGTATGCCTAGATGTGTACAGTTGTATAACACTAGATTTATAAATGACTAATGATTTTGGTTTAAAACAACAACAACAAAACCCCTCTAAAGCACCAGAGAAGTCAAATCTCTATGTTGAAAGCAAAAGTCTCAGAACTGATTCCAGCTTCACACCTCAGGTAATCCTGATGTGATACATTGGCAGTGCGGTGCCATGGCTTGCCTGCAGCATGGCCAAATCTGCTAAGTGCAGGTGTGTAATCTGGCTCCTGACTCCCATTGTGAAGATAACTCCTGATTTGAAGACAAGCAGCTCTCTGACATCGAGTAAGATCCATGTGGTATCACTGCCCCAGAGGCAGGAATGCTGCCCAGACCAGGCTCTTGCACAGGGAAGCTCAGCTAGCTAACAGGTTGCACAATCCCTCCAAAGCCTGTGGTGTAACCTACTGGTGTGCGATGGTTTTGCACTCTCAGAGGAAGAAACTTTGTGTTCTGGGTGCCTGATCTAATATGTCTTGCAGGCTTTTGTTTTAATGTTAAGGAACTATCTGAAAATCAGTCCCCTTATGTCAATCTTTCAAACTAGCCTTTTAAAAAAAGTATGCGAATCCACAGGTAACCTATAAATGCTTTTTAAAGTGTATGTTGTACATATAATTCAGGTCTCCAGAAAAGATGACAAATGTCTTGGTGGGTAGAGTCAAATGAGTCAACAGTGTGCCCTAGGGGTTGAATGAACCACATGTTTTGTGGCATTGGCAGGAGTACAGCAGGCAGGCTGAGGTTATCTGCTATGCTCATAGATTTAGCACTGGTGGGGCTGCATCTGAGATGCTGCATTGAGTCTTGGGACCCTCAGTATAAAGACATGTTGGCAAAGTGTGGTGGGTGCAGCTGAGGGCCACTGAGGTCATTGCGGGCTGGAAAACAGATGTGCAGGAAGATGGAGTGAGGCTTTGCTCAAAAATGCACAAGAACAATGGTTGTGAGGTGCAGCAAGGAAAATAACAGCTGGAGACAAGGAGAGGATTATTCTCTCTGTGGTCAAGCACTGACCCAGGTTGCTCAGTGAGGTTCAGGAATTGCCATCCTTGGAGATATTCAGGACTTGAAAGGATGAGGCCCTGGGGCAACCTCATCTAAATTGGAAATTGGCCCAGCTTTGAGCAGGAGTTTGGATCTGTATATGTTCAGATCAGGTCTTCCAACCTGATCTTTTTCTGTGGTTATGTCAAAATGTTTATCTACAGAATAATTGCTCTTTTAAAAATAAGATAAACTATGCTTCCTCCAAAACCAGAAATATAATGCTACTTCCAGCAGCTACAAAGATACTGATTTCAGTAAAATCTTAGCCCAATAATTGTCTGAAAGAAGTTACTTTTTCATTTATTTTGAAGAAACAGCTTATCATACAAGTTTTCTTCAATTTAAAGGAAAGTCACCAGATTAGTGAATTAGACAGTCAGCTGCTGGGCAAGTTTACACTTAAACATTGCTCACTATCTTCCTCAAAAGTATTGTCACACCTCAATTGTTTCTAGTAGATCTTTGATATTCCATATTTCCTTAAACTGCAACAGTGTGTATGTCCTTTGTGAAATCCTGCTCAGAATTTGCTGAGATTAAAAGTTTGTAACAATTTCTGCTATCAGTAGGGCTGGTGTAGCAGCAGGTTGTGTCTGGCAGCTGGAGCTGGTTGCTGATACCTCCCTGGTAGCCCAGGGAGGAGGCAAAGCCCTACTGTGGTTGGGGAAGAGGGAGGAAAATAATCTTTGTTGTGGTGCCCCTTGGATCTCTGAATAGCCTCACTTCTTCTCATTAGAAGCAGCAAATACAACATAAACACCTTCAGATATTGGGAAAAGAAATGCAAAAATGACTTAACAGGCTTGCAGTCTTCCTGGGCCAGGTCAAGTTGAATTGCTGTTCCTAGTTTGAGTCTGTCTGTATGCTGGTGCTCTGAAATATTAAACTTCTACTTTTGGCTGGCAATGTGAAAGGGGAAAGTTGCAGTTGTTCCTTAGAAATTATAAACGCACTTGCAAGCATATTAGAACATGCCTTCTATGCATATGTAGTATGTTTTTTAGAAATATATTGAATTTTGGAGACTACATGTAGTAGGGTAGGTTTCCTGATATTCATATAGTATTAATGGGACTATGACAAGAAGAGGAAAACTTGTGGGACAAGTCAGTGCCCACAAAAAGTGGGAGTTCTAATGCTGTGTTCTATGTTACTTATGCTGCAAAGTGTCTTCTCTGGAGAGCAATTATTTGGGGTTGGAGAACTGGAGAGGTATTGCCTACAGGAAGTCCCAGGCCAATTTCTAAGTCATTCTGTAGTCCCAGGTTGCACCCCAAACTCTACTTAAATATACTGTAAAACCCCAGTTTAAAGGAACTCTTCACCTACAATTTCCTTTTAGGTAACTAGGTACTAATGAAATACATATGTGCTCTTAATGTCTCTCCAAAGATTGTCAGAATGTGTTGAAGTAATCACTTCATATCCTTTAATTTAAACTGAAGTGCATTCCAGCAAAATAAAGCTACTCTGTACTGTTCTCATGTGAAGCATCCTTTTGCAGAGAGCTGGTGAGCACTCATTTGAAATTATGCATTGAGTCCCTGATGGACTGGCTCTTTTGCTCCAAATTTAGATTAAACCCAGATGAAAGGATTTAGCAATCTCTGTGCACTATCACCTGTTATATATTTGGGTGGTATAATAAAAATATTTGAAGGTAGGACAACTAAAACTCTACAGGCATGTCATGTTACACTGCAGTTATTCCTTCTGCCTTACTGCTTCCTCACTGTGGAAATCTAATAGATATTTAAGTTGTGATGAAGGAACTAAGTGATGATGTGGCTGGACTTGTCTTCTGTACCCCCGTTGGGGGTGTATAGTATAAAAGCATTTAGATACATTTGAGTGATTTCTGTAGGAACAACAAGCCCAAAGCTGCCTTGAGACTAAGATGTACCATACTGGAAAGAATAGGCAGCATTTGCAAATTATAACCTAAACCTCCTGTTCTCACTTCTGCCTACACACATTTGATGTTACTTTTTGTAGGTGGAAGGGAAAGGTGGTTTGTATATATCTGTGTATAAAATAAAAAACTCTTGAACTGCAGAAAAATCTTATTTGTGGTTCAGCAATCTGTATTGGAGGGGTGGGGGAAACAGTTTTAATGAAAGAAGCTTCAGCATTAATACAAAGTGACGGCTGTGTGTCTTAAAATAAAGTTCTCAAAATACGTTTTAAAGCATGCTATCAGAAAGCACCTTTACCCTATCAAAGTATCAGTAGTCTTTTAAAGGAGTTGAATATGGTTTAGTACTTAACCTTTATCTCTTGTGCGTTATGCAGCTTTGCTAATGGATAACAGTATATTTTGAAGGGAGAATTTTTTTTGTTTGTTTCTAATGGTATGGGTAATATTAGCCACTTTAAAATTGGCAAGTAGCCTTTTTTAATAAGGCTGTTAACCAATATGTTGCATTTTTGAAAACAGGTCTGGTTGCCTTTGTTTCTCTAGACAACCATTTTCAGAAAGTCTTGATAGAAGAAGAAACCAAGAGTGTTTCTTTAAAGTATTCTCTCCTTATGTGTGCTCCTGTCACAGGTATTGCTTAATTGAAAAGTGAAATGTTTGCTGTCTTCTTCAATTTAGCTGCAGTATTTAAAAAAAAAAAAAAAGCAACTGCACATAATGTTTTGGAATGCAGCTGAACTACATGGACTGTGGAATTTAAATTTGAACAGAAAGCATGCTTTGCTTTAGTCAATTATATTTCCATTTGTCGTAAATCCTCCTTGCAGGCAAAGACCACGTGCAAAGTTAATGCAATCTACAAATATTGTATTTTTCTTTAGAATTAATCTTCATTGACTTCCACAAAAAGCATAAGATATTAAGCATGCAGACATTCTGCTTTGTGCCCAATAATCAGAAAATATTTCATCTTGAATATCTCTGAAATATGCATGACGTAAGTCAAGCGATACATGTAAGAATACTTTCAGTGTTCAAGAAAAGACATAACTTGAGCAGACTACCTACTTATGAGGAAGTAGAAAATCTGTGGTAATAGTTTACAAAACAACAGGTGCTAACTAGGTAGCTGAGGACAAAAGTGTTCTTACTAATCAAGTGAAAAAACATGATGTTTTGGTATGACATAATAAAAAGGCTTGGAAATCCCACAGAAAACTGTGAACTGATAAGTAATTTGCATAAACTTACCCAAGGTTATGTGCATGACTGTGTTTTATGACCTGAAATAACCATTTATGGCCTTTTCTGTGGACTGCATTTTCTCTAGCTCTTTTCCACAGGATTACTATTCTGGTTACTAGGGGTGAAAAACATGCCTTCCCTGAAAGGGTTCTATGTGGAACAAGAAATTAATTATTCCAGATTGGGCAGCAATAGATCGTAAATTAGAACTGATGTGAGAGATAAGACCTTACAGTCTTCAGGTACTGTGTTCATGTTCTGTACACAAAGAGTGTAGATATTTTGTTAGTCTTCTGTTCTCCTAGCTTAGCAAACCAAAGATCAATAGGAGACACATGACAGGTACAGGCAAGCAGCTACAGGATGTGGTTTCACCTTCTTAGTAGAACTTGCATCATAAAAGTAGGCAGTGTATTTTTATTATATGAAAAAAAAAAAGGAGAAACTGAGACAATCACACTGTTAAGCTCTTGAATTAATGATCTAACACAATTCAAGACATAGGAATTTTTTTTTAGTGTGAAGGAGTTTAGAAGGTTATTATGGGCTGTAAGTAGCTATGTAGAAAGAATGTTTCTGATAGGTGTGTGGTTTGTGTGAGGTAGTTGGTTAGATTATTTTATGTAGAAAGTTCAGTGTTTGCAATCTGTAGCAGGTTAAATCCTTGAGAATCGATTTCCAGGAAGCTTTAGTTTTGAATAATGAGAACTTTCTAATGAATGGATGCATAATTGAGAACCTTGGGTTTCAACTCCTGGAAACAATCTTTCATGTTGCAAACAACTGTTGGTGCTGCTGTGGCACCCACTGCTCTAGGTGGGCCAGAACTCAACCTCTGTCATGTAGAAATTAAAAACGATCTTACGATCCTAGCACCAAACTCAAAACTGATTTTTGTATTCCTTTACAAAAGGTAAATCTGCTTATTAGAAAACAGGATATGAGTAAAACCACCACTTCATACAATTTAAAAAGACAAAGCCAAACAAAAAACCAGACCTCCTTGCAAATGGTTTCACGTTTAAAGTAAATCTTTCATTTTTGAAAATACGGTGTTGATGTTTTAACAGAATGTATGTGATTTCAAAAATGTTCTTGGCAGCCACTGTGATAGCACACTTCATAAAAAATAATAAAAATTGGCAGTAAAGTGAATGATACAATGCATGTAGTATAAAACACTTAATCCTGGAACCTGTACAAGTACTAAGTGTCCTAATGTATATTTATTGCAATGCAGCTTGTGGGTTTATGTTGTGTTTTAAATTGAACTACTTCAGGATTAGGTTGTCTTTCTTTGTCCTTTTGTACATAATTTATTTTGAAAAATTTCCATATCCATGAACTCTCAGGTCTTGGTGAGCTGAAATGAACATCTAAAAGGATAATCTGGCAAGAAGCTCATAGTTCAAACATGCTGGTTTAATACGTTGGGTAGCTGAAATAAATTTGTTTTTAATCAAGGCTTCTTTTACTTTTCAGCTCCTGTTTGGGCTTCACTTTTTCTGACATAAAAAGAAAAAAAAATACACCACAAACCAAACCCACACAACAACAACAAAAAAGCCAAAGAACCAACCAAACAAAAACCCCAAACAAATCCACAAAAAAAACCCCAATAACCCTCAACGAAGTCATTTTAACCTCTTTAAGAACAAGAACTCCGCATAAATAAGTGTTGTGAAAGCTTTATTAGAGTGGAATTACCAAGCCTTATGTGATTTCCAGCATTAATAGCTGCTTCCCTACAAGTTCAGCATTTGCCCGTCTCTACACTGTCAGCTCCTGTACTGGCTCTGTGACACTTGAGAAATATGTATTCCTTTTTTCTTCTGTTACTTGCTGTTTTGTGTTTAGATCCACATTCCTCCAGGAGGAATACAGCCCAACAAAGGTTTTGGAATGGCAAACCTTGACTGAAAATGCCAACAGAAGAAGCATCTCAAGGGTTGTATTGACTATTGGTAACTGGTACATCAAATGTCAAATTCCAAAGGAAAAATCTGGGGCAAACTGTCTGTCAAAACATACCTGCGTAAGTAATGGTCAATAACTACTAAATTGTGTGAAGATATGGAAGTGGTAGGGAGAGGGAGTAGAACTGGGAAGTTACATCCTTGGGATGAAGATTGAAACAAGGTTAAAAAAGTCATCAGGACCTCTTCTAACTCTGTTTTGAACAAAAGAAAGGAACTGAAGAGTATTTAACTGCAGTCATGCAGTAATATAAAGGCAGTGTGTCCTATGTGGTATCATACACGTAAATCCGTTAACTGAAATTTGTGTCAAGTCCTACTTAAGCCTTTCTAGTGCTCACACTGGAGATTAATTATTTATTGAAGCTCTTGAATCTCTTTGTAACTCAATGCCAGTTATGGAATCCATCCAGTGATGGCATCTAAGAAAGATTTTTTTTTTTTTTTCTTTAAAGAAAATTATATTGTTTGGTTATACTTATTAGGTGACATCTTATTAAAGTGAGGGGCTTCTCATTAACACTTTAAGGGAAAGTGGTCTTCAAAGGACTATCTCAAATATATTAGATGAAAGTGTTCAACAACTTGAAATTTCACTGCAGTCTTTCATTCACAGTTTAAAATTTGCCAGCAAATGCACAATTAATTACATGACAATTTAACTTTGACAGCTTGTTTCTGGATCAGATAAAATCAGTCACAGCTTTCTTATCGTGTTAAATGATGTTGCAGTGCTTTGTGACTATGCTTCTTAATTGTAGGGTCATATTATTAAAAATACATGGGTAAGAATGTTTCCTTTATCTTAATGCGTAGTAGAAAATGCAAGTTATTTCTTGTTTGTTTAAATCTATTGCTGCGAAAGTGAATGTTTTCAGTTTTCTCCATCTGCATTAAGGGTAGGGAATAAATAGCATCTACTAGATTTTTTTTTGGCTAAAGTTAAGGCAAATAGTATCAGGCGTGTGTCTTTCAAATATACAAGTTAAAAAGAAAAACTTGCTAAGAAGAATTGAAGTTTTATTTTGCTGCTAAGAAATACTATATCATATAAAGTCTAAAGCATGCTGTGTTCTTTATGTTCCGTCTGCAATCTGTCTTATTTTTTTTCCAAAACTCTGGCATTGATCATTACCAATAATAAATCCTATTATATCAATTTTCTTTATTATAGAAAAGCAACCTAAAGGAATTTTTGTCATGTATGTTGGATTACTGCAGATACGTATGTATGTGTATGTACCAAGAACTTTCCCCTTACTGTTTTCCCCTTACTGCCTGCTGGTTTCCTTTGCTACAATATTTTATTATTTTTAAATTTGAAATGAGTGAATAATCCCATTTATATGAGATCTGTTCCTGAAGCGCACATTGAAAATTTTTCAATAGTAACACTTGTAAATGACTTGGTATAAAGTTTTTACAGTGTGTGTGGTGTGTTTGTGTTTTTTTTTTTTTTCTTTAGAGTACAATTCCCAAGGGAACTTCATGAGAGCTGTGAGGCTTCAAGTTTTACAATGTTTATACTTAGCATCGTCCACCTGAAATTAAAGGTTCAAGAGTATTGTGTGAAAGATATTTCACGTTTTTTCCTTAAAATCATAGCTGAAGCAGCAAAATGTGCAAGATATATAGTTGTACATAGAAAGGGCTCAGGTGTTCTCAGAATGGCTGAGGTTGGAAATGATGTCAAGGATGTCTGTGTTAGCCTCACTGTGGGTCAGCTAGCCCAGGCTGTGTTATACAAACATTTCTGCAGATACAGAATTATTGTTCTCTAGACTGTCTTAAGATATGGGGAGTGGCATCTGCAATTCTAGATGTAATTTGCCATATTAATTTATGCATGTGTGTAACAGGCAAACTCAGACTCTGTTGATTGTTTCACTGGGCTGTCCATCAGCTGGAACATGAGTTTAACAAATAAGTTCACTGGTATACAAATCAAAGCAGATGCTGTGCTTGAAGTGCCACTGTACACAGCATGAGCTTATACATGTCTGTTCAGAAAAATAAACACAAGTAGGAGAGTGTTTCGTGGGAAACTTTCAACTTCATCTGGCAGGTCACATTGCCATTATCTCCCTGTGGAAATCAGTGGCAGCATTGTTATCCCCCACTGCTCCAAATGTTTCTCTCTCTTAAAGATGCTTCATGTTGGAGTAAGGTACTTGTGAGGAATCCTTTGTTTTAGCTTTCAATGTACTTAAATGTGCCAATTTCATAAAACATACAGCCTTCCCCAGTTCATCAAAGCAGGGGAGTTAGGTGCTTTAGTTCTATTCAAATCTATGAAGGCTGAGACTTTTTCGATGAAGTATAGGAATATTTTGCTGAATTGGCATGTTAGCTCGATTGACAAAAGCTCTACAAGACAAAAAATTTAAATTGTATGCAGAAGGTCTCATCTTCTCTATTTATTGCATAAGGCTTTTTGTTAAGTGTTGCTGTTTTTCATAGCTTAATTATTAAATCCAGTTTCATTAGTCATTAACATTTGTGTGTAGTTGGTGCACCTTTGTCTTCTATGGAAAATAACTTCATTTTGTCTACTTGATTTGTATTATCTTTTTACAAGAGAAATTCTGCTTTCCTTCATTCAAACCATTTTAAAGAGCTAACTTTCATGGCCTTGTATTTCCAGTTTGAAAATGAATGACATGCTGGGTAAATGTAATGAGTGGCATCATGCACCCAGGCATGTGTAACTGAACACCTGTAAGCTTTAGCTTTATGTGAGCTCTCAAATAAGATGGCCAGCTTCACTTTTATTAACAAAGCAAGTAGATAAATTAGTTCCATATATTTAAAATTTACTATATGTCTGATAAGAATATAATCCAATAGAGAAACATTTGACTACTTTCTGGCCCCTGTCTGTTATGTGCATGGTCTTTCTTCACATCCGCTCTGAGTGCAAATAGTGTTGTGATTTATGCTCTCCACCAGAGTCAGCTCATAAATCTTGCCATTCTTGAATCCTGTCTAATAGATTCTTTGGTTCTTTTTAAGGCCTATGACTTTCTGATGACAGATTAGAAGAAACTCTGCATATTCCTCAATATCTTCTAGATGTGATATATAGAACACTTCTAGAATCACCATAAAAATAGTCCATTTAACACATTTCTTCAGGAATGTCTATAGTTTAAAGTGTACTTAACTTGAAGTGTGGGGGTGTTTTGGCTAACCTGGATACAAGTCATATAGAAACGTTCATATTGTGAAAATGTTATTATACCAAGCAGTTGTTAGAAGAGGCGGTTCTTGCTGAGGTGGTGCTGAGAAGTAATGCATTCTAATTAAATTCCACACAAAAATCCAGAACATATTTCTGTAAGGATGCTTTACAAGCTTTCTCAAGGCAGCAGGCTCCTCTTACTGCAAAAGCATGAAAACAAATGGTTCTAATTCTTCTTGTTTTCACAGTAATAACTGTCATAGGTTAAAAGAGATATTTCCAATAAAGCACTTGTATTGAGTTACCTTAACTTGTTGAGAGGTAATAATGACTTTCCGCCAAGGATGAGGAGGCGAAAAGCCTGAACATAATATCAAAGAAAGCTGCAAGTACTTTTTAAGTAAACAAAGTAGTTAGTCAGGTTTGTAGTGGAGATATATGTATTAAGGATGGTGGTTTCTTTTTTAAACCTTTTCAATTTATCAACATCTAGAAGCTTTCTTGTGTAAGTACATAAGTTTCACATCCATAAATTCCTGTGTATCTTAGATTATACAGTTCATGTAAATATAATAAAGTTTAAATAATTTCAAATAATCCCTTGGAATTAATTTACATATCTTTACTATCTCCAATGGGTCCTTGCTCCTGGAGTTGAAGAGCACTGACCTAGATTATCTGACAGCATCTTTATGATTTCCAGAGCTGATGATACTTTAATGTCCAGTATTTTCCTCTTTCAAGGCAGCAGAGAGAAGGCCTTGAAGAGGCCTTCAAGGGGAGTGGGGCATGATATGGATTTATAACCCTTTCATCAATAAGATATAACTCCAGCTATCCTCGCTGGCTTGATGCCAACATACTTTNTTTTTTTTTTTTTTTTGCTTTGGACTCCCATATTGACTTTTTATTAAATCTGTTATGATGACTACTAACCTACTTATGTATAGGTGTGAGCAGATAGACACAACCAGTGGGTTGTGCAAACAGCTATCATCATTCCTACATGCTGCATAAGGAACTGCTTGGGGCTTTTTCTCCCTTAGAGGGCAAAAGGAGTTCTGTAGTTACGGTAACACAAAGTTTGACATTAATTTTTTTGCTTTAGGAGTAATGTTGGGATTATAAACCGAACTAAGTAGTGGCAAATGCTGTTTGGAGCCTGGCTGCAGTCTTTGTCTTCAGAGAAACTTCTCTGTATCACGGTGACAAATCCCACATGTAATAAAACATTATTCATTTTATTGCATTGCACATATGCTATAAATGGTATTGATAGCTCCAGAAAACACAAAGAATTCCATTATTTAATATTTTGTAAATTCTTAGTTTAAATACGTCTCTTTTTTTGTTAATGTGTGATGTTTAGGAATACAGTGGGGAGAATTTACCCTTCTACTGAAATAAGGAAGTACATTTTTTTTTTATTCAGTAAAGTTAGTACTCTAACTTCTTTATTACCCTAATAATGATCTTGTAATGTTTCTGGGAAGATACCATGTGCTGTGTCCTGTCTTCCAAGTGCATGATATTAAGGAAGACTTAGGGAAATGCTGTTGCCTAAGCAAGGCAGCAGTACATGTTGTAACAACTTGCCCAAGTTGTGTAAAAGGCACAGCATGTGTATCCCTCTGGCTTTCAAACCAGATCAGTCTGAAAGTATTGGTTCCTGGCCTTGGGTACCTAGGATCTTCTCCTTAAGCAGAAGCATCTTGTTTGTTCCCCTTCCATGGTACCTGACACTGAGATGCTTTTTTTCCCTGTAGTCAGCATCTCCAGCCATCATGTGTGGCTCCCGTCCTTGCTTGGCCATGGGGCCTCGTTGCCTTATTTTAGGGGAATAGAGAGGTGCAAAGNTCAAGTTTTTTTTTTTTTTTTTTTTTTTTTTTTTTTTTTTTTTTCCTCAACTACTTCAGCATCCCTCTAGCAGTCTGAAGCTGCCTCTCCCTGAGGAGGCTAAAGCTGCATGTCAGTGGCTTAGCTCCTGCAGTAGCAGCCAGTGCATCTACCTTCCCAGCAGAGCACCTGCACGTGCACGGGTTTTCCCCTGGGATAGCATGGGGCTGCTGGTGCTGTGAGGTCAATGTAATATTGTGCATTTGGCACCACCAACTCCCCCTCCACCCTGGGGTTTCCTAACCTCTCTTTCGCTCACATGCACTTGTCTTGAAAATGTGTCTTGATGTTTAATTCATAATGTGAAGCTTGCGATTAGGGGAAAGTAGCTGCATCAGATTTGGAGCTGGAGGATCTGCTATATCAATTTATATACTTAAGTTAGACAAAGACTCAACATTCAGCCTTTTGGCAGGGAACCAGCTAAGCATTACTGTCACATTTGATTCTTTATTAGGCACTGTAAATGGGTATTGGAGTTCTGAGAAAATAAGATTTAGCATAAATACTGGCTTAATTTGTGTATGTTGAATGGGTTTACACCAAGCTTTGGCTTGTTTACTTTCAATTAAATCTTTTTCCATACTGTATCTATGTGATAATCCATACCAAAGGGCCAGTTACTAATGAAGATATTGGTAATTCCATGAGTAATTAAATTTCGTCTGAGCTAATTACATAGGTATTCTGATTCAGAAACCTCTAGCCACAAATATTGAAAATCCATTTATTTAATTCAGCTTTTACTTAGTTTGTCACACTAGTTGATAGTACTCATTCATTCCTAAACCATTTCCCTGGGGTCTTGTCTTGTCTTCCTTTTTTTGCTGTGGATGTGTGCCCACAGATATTTTCTTACTATTTGAAATACAGTAGAAAATGGTCTTCTATTAATCCGAGTCTACAATAAAGCAAGCCAGAATCTGGTATGTGTGGTGTGTGTTTGAAGTTGGTATTTTGTGTGTTGTTTGAGGGGTTGTTTTTTAATTATTGAATAAAAGAAAAACTATTTTTGAGAATTGAATCCATATATAGTTCTCTCTACACACATCTCCTCACGTGTTGTGATACATGAAGCTTATTCTAGTAGCTATAACATAGTCTTATGTGACTAGAGCTGATAGTAGAACCTAATGGGAGAAGAAACTTGACTTGTTTGTAACCAATTCAGGTGTTGGTTGAACTGAACTTAACGAAAAATTTTAAATAGCTAAGGACCTGATTCTACTTGTATTTGAGCAAAGCTTATAGAGATTTTATAATACTTCTTGGTGACATAATTAATATGATCACTTTTTTCCCCTCTTGTATTGCTTTTGCAAAGTAAGGTTTTACATAGTCTTGGGAGCAAAATCTTGTGTGCTAACTTTCATTCTCAGATAAAGAGCCTTACTTGAAATTCTTTCATAAGCTTTCTATACTTGTTTTTATTTACACAGTAGTACCTGCAATTGTTTTTCTGGTCATATGTGTTATTAGAATAGTGATTAGACTTTTTGTTCTGAACATTTGATTAAAAAATCTTGTTATGTGTTATATAAGTGTCAGTATTTTCTTACAGGCAGTTCTAATTTCTTTATCAGCATTACCAACAATACTCTTCAGAGAATAGCTGTTATCAGTTTAAAAACAAACAAAACCAAACAACAAACAAAAACCCAAACCGCAAACAAAAAAAGGTAAAAACCTCGAAAAAGTCCACCCCACAAACCACCCAAATACCAATGAAAAACAATATATTTTTGCAGTGGTTTCTCAAATGCCTGATACGATGTTTAAAAAGTAATATTTTTAAGTTGGCGAAGTTGTTGTTTCAGTTTTTGCTACTATTACTCAAACTACTTCATAGACATTTTGTATTACCAAATCTTGCCTTGAAAATCTACTGTTGACTCTTGACAGAAACAAGAGGGATTTTTGTAATCTATTTGTGTAGTAATATTGACCTGAACACGTCCTCTTTTACTATGCTCTCCCCTCTTTATTTTATCTGGTAATTTATCTACTCTTTTGTTTTACTACCATTTCTTTGTGTTCTCTGTGCATGGTAGTGTGTATATGTAGGTTTTTTTAGTACTGTATGTGCAATAAGCATCTATACTATCATATTTCTGTCATTCCTATAGCATTTTGCAATCTGCAACAGTATTCTAGGTTTCATAATTTCATTAACCTAAATATAAGAAAACTTTAGTGAATTCTGCTTCTGATGGATCATGACTTATTTGCCAATTAATGTAGGTGCTCTTTTTCTGTCATCATGAGATGCCTGTTTTACTTACTACAGAATGCCTATTTTTCTATCTTTTTGTCTACCGTCCTTTCTGATTCAGTGGAGTACTTTTAGGGGCAGATTGCCTAATCTATTTTTGCACCTATCTAATCAAGGAGATGATTTTTTTTTTTTTTTAGGTTGTCCTTCTTACATCCTTGACAAGTATCCTAAGTACTTGACCACTAGACCAAAGGCAGTGTGCCATTTTCCCTCTTTTCAATTGTGACTAAATCTAGACATTTTGTTCCCTTCTGCTAAACAATCAAACTCAAAATGAAACACTTAAAATTAAATCATATCAGTTTAAACTGTTAAGATATTATTAATTTTTTTTTTTTTTCTTTCTACCACATTGGGAAACTGGATACTTGGTCAGCCTGGCAGGGTGGGGGCAGACCCTTTATCATCATGACTGTGGGATATAGTGCTGCTGAGGAAACAGTCAAGTGTCTTCATGTATACTCTATGTTTTGGTGGTACTAGATGATCTTTTATTTTGAAGAGCTATAAAAGGCTGACAAGTATTTCAGAGGCATGCCAAGGCTCAGAAGCTGAAGCTGAAATGTTGTTAAACTGAGTAAACAAAATGAGTACTAAACCAGGGAATAAAAAACTAAGTATTGAAATGAATTTTTTCTTTACAAATAGTTGGCACAACGTTATACAAGATGTTACATTTTAAACAAAGCCTGCATTTTCTTCACACTAGTAAAGGTATTTGTAGGTAGTACATTGCTTGAAAATGTTTGCCTATAAAGGTAACGTATAAGAAATATTACCACCTTGTTGTGTGTGTCTAGTCCCAGCTGGAAAGGAAACTTGTGTTTTAGGAAACTATACGTTTTCAAGATCTAGTTTTTGAAACAGGCTGAAATAATTCCTAGCATTAGTGATCCATAATTTCCATCAACAGTGCAACTGGAGGCCCTGAAAGCTCTGCTAGAAGCTACTGCACCTGTTATAAACCGCCAAGGTTGTCCATGGCATCCATCTTCCCCAGTGGCCTGATATGCCTGGGGACCAGCTCTTTTTGTGGTTGTGGAGCTGAGACATCCTCTTGCCTTGTTCATAATGTGAGAGTCCTCCATCCTTGTTGAGGAATTTTACCCAACCCTAATGCCAAATGAAAGGGTATGGGTTTGCATCATATACGGCATTTTGCTTGGCATTAGAACTGTGGGAAGTCTGTGTGTGAGAAGAAGCTCTGATGGAAAGGTAGGCTTGAACTTGAATTGTGAAAATTGCCAACAACATTCATTTCACAAGTTAAAAAGGAATGCTACTGAACTTGTTTGCTATGCTACTTCTCATAAATAATTCAGAAATCATAATTTCAATTTTCAGACTTCTCTGTAACACATCTACCCATTTACGCACCTTCCATCCCCTTTAGAAATCCAATTGGGTTAAGAGCATTTTAATGCACTTCTAATATGTGCATTACCCGGAATTTTAGATTAAAGTAGAAAATGGGTCCTTGTTATTGTTGTAAGTGATGTCCAAGGGTTACTTTAGGAATGATAAAATTTGTTCCATTTAGTGTGTGTTGTGATCAAAATCATTTCCACTTTAAAAACATATCCTCCAAAGATCACCTTCAGTGTTAGACAGTTTATATACAGTATGCTTTCGCTGGCTCTAGAGACAGTTAAGTCAAACCAAACCATTTTACTGCTGGTAATCATGAAGATGAGAGCTCAGTATCTTTGAACTGAAGGTTGGCTCGTAATAGTTATAGAATGAATATCACTGTGTGATCCATGCAGTGCTCAGCTATTGTTGATTTATATGTGGCAGGTGCTCAGACACAAAGTTCGGGCAACCGTTTAACTCTTAAGAGAAACAGTTACTTAGATCTAACTGTGCAAACTAATCAGTTGTAAAATGATTTCTGCTAATTTGTATCAGTCTTCGCGCTTCAAACAGAGACTTCTGCCCTCCTGAAACTTGGTAATTGAAGGATGAAAACAAAAATTATCTGTAACAGCAGAGTACTCAATGTTATGATGCACCAGTTGCTCCTAAAGTTGGGTGAAGGTGGAGTTTCTTCCTTCCTTTGCAGAAAGAGGCAAAGCAGCAAGGATTGACCTTGACTCACCAAATATTGATCCAGATAATTTCAAAAATATAATAATAATAATTTCAAAAAAGTTATTGTAAGCAAGAAAATGTGATATGTTATTATTTGATATGTTTGGATATTGAATTTGATATGAACTTTAAACAAAATGTGAAAATGGTTTTGTAATAAGGAGGGAGGAAAAAGGTTCCACAAACTGACAAATGACATGTAATGTTGTGGATTATTAGTTAAATATACTTCTCTTGAAGTTAGCTCTTCATGTATCCTGTGTCTGGAAAAAGCAGTATTAGAACATGTCTTTGTTTCACCTTATTTTTTTTGTCATAAGGATTATACATGTGTGGAAGTGCTCAGGAAGTACAAGGGAGTTAAGTAAATGGTCTAAGTGGAAAAGAATTAGAGGTAAACTTCACAAAACCTGGTTTTGTTCTAAAAATCTTTATCTATGAATTTATTTTAATTTTAACTTGATCATTCTTTATTTAGAGATTAGTCATAAAACTAACTGAAAGTGACTGATTGGGTCATTTTCATTTTTAAGACCTGTTTGTTAAGGGGGAAAATAAGAGAACCACTTTAATGGTAAGATCCTAATGGTTCTCTGCCAGGGATGGAACAGCCCATGAAATTAAGGGGAAATTAAAGCCCATGAAATTAAGCAGTTTTTTTCTTGACTTCACTGGGACCTTCTCAGTTAATATTAACTTAGAGCCTGTGTAAAATTATTATGCTGAAAATAAAAATAGGGTTATGTTTGTGGCCTTGGTTTGAAAACCTTTTGATAAATCATTGCAATGGTTTCCCTTTAATGTATGTGATTTAATGCATTAAGACTTGGTATTTATCAGCATAAAATGAATTCAAGTCACAGGCTTATAAATGAAATGCAGCAAGTATAGCTTTCTGATCAACCCAAGTCAGTGGTACTAAAGTGCATGGTAGCATCACCGTTCACTAGGTATTGTATCTCTTCACAGGGAAATTATTTTATAATTTTGTAGAATTCAGAAATGTTTATTGGATATATTTTTCATACAGGAAAATATTATGTGGGGTATTTATATTGGAACTTTGTACTTTCTGACCTGAGACTACTTTAGGAATAAGAGGAATATTACAGTGTATCCCTCTTTGTCGAGATGTGGGGCTCTATTGCAGTACATACTCCAGTTTAAGGTATAAAGAAAGCTGTCATTTGCAAGCCGTAGAGAAAGGACTGTTCTTCAGTGCTTGAAAGCTTGTCTCCTAGACATTGTTAATGTCTTCACAGCAGTTAGTGTCTGTCAGATTTTGTTTGGTGTGGGTGGTTTTTTTTGTTTGTTTGGTTTGGTTTTTTTTTTTTTTTTGGTAATTCTTTCCCTTCTTAGTGCAGAACAATTCTGAAGAAATTTCAGCTTTTATTCAAGTAAGTCACAGTTGGGCTTGATACAGCTCTGTAATGTCAGGTTGTATTTGGGTAATTTTCTCATGCTACTAATTTTCCTAAAACATTTGAAGCATTTTGTTAAAGTCAGAGAGTGAGGGAAGGTTCCCCCCTTCATTACTGAGTGTTTTGTTCTGCATTTCTCTACAGGATGGACAAGGTTGATACTAGTATTAGACTGAATAATGGAAAATACTTTTACCACAGTCATTGCTATACCTGAAATATAAACGTAGCAAAATTGTATTTCTGGTCGGTAATATTAGTTATATTTTCTGATACATTTAGTGTTATCCTTTAGGTAGGTCTGTGGATTTCAGGTAGGTAATTTGAGTATGTAAACAATTGCATTGTAGAGGAATGAGGTAATATGCCTTTGAACAGCTGCAATGATTCTCATACATGTGAGTGACAAATGGTGAGTTATTTGAAATATTTGAGTAAATAACTGTCTTGTTATCAGCATTGCCAAAATACTCCAGAAATTGCCATTTCAGAGTCCAATTTTATTTGAAAATTTAGCTATTTCTATTTTGCTTCTTTGAAATGCACATAGGATGGAAAACTTCATTGGAAGCAAAGCCTTTTGTTTGCATTAGTATCCATAAAAACTAGTAGATAGCTAGTAAGTATCAGATGAGTTGTAACAGGCTTTTCAGACAAAAATGAAAACAAAAGAATGGACTACATGAACTAATACGTAAACATTGATGTTTTTTCTTTGCCGTGTCTCTTTTCAACTTATTCTGTTGAATGCGTAATTTTCACTTCCAGTTTTTATTAAAATAGATTTGAAAGTTCAAAGTACATACTTCACGTATCTTGGGAAGAAAATTGGTTGTAACCTGTCGAATAAATATTTAACGTATGTTTTTATTTCTCTGAGCTAAGACTTTCAGCTTCAGTCCACATTAGTAAGCAATATTTCACAGTATCACAGTATGCTAGGGATTGGAAGGGACCTCAAAAGATCTAGTCCAGAGCAGGAACACCTAGATGAGGTTACACAGGAAGGCGTCCAGGTGAGTTTTGAATGTCTCCAGTGAAGGACACTCCACAACCTCCCTGGGCAACCTGTTCCAGTGCTCTGTCACCCTCATTAAGAAGAAGTTTCTTCTCAAATTTAAGTGGAACCTCTTGTGTTCCAGCTTGATTCCCCTTGTCCTATCGTTGGTTGCTACTGAGAAGAGCCTGGTTCCATCCTCATGACACTAACTCTTTATATATTTATAAACACTAATAAGGTCACCCCTTAGTCTCCTCTTCTCCAAGCTAAAGAGACCCAGCTCCCTCAGTCTTTCCTCACAAGGATGCTCCACTCCCTTAATCATCTTTGTTGCCCTACGCTGG
>VWYH01008951.1:238181-315243 GCA_013399365.1 Pampusana beccarii | reverse complement strand
AAGGCATTCAGTAGTTCTGCCTTCTCTGTATCTTCTGTCACCAAGGCACCCACCCCGTTCATCAGTGGGCCTACATTGCCTCTGGTGTTAGTTTTATCTGCTATGTATTTGAAAAAGCTCTTCCTGTTGTCCTTGACCCCTCTTGCCAGGTTTAACTCTAAGGAGGCCTTAGCTTTCCTCGTTGCCTCCCTACATCCTCTGACAGCAGTCTTGTAATCTTCCCAAGTGGTCAGCCCCTCCTTCCACGACCTGTAGTATTTTGTTTGAAGACTTCTTCAGGTCAAATATTTTTTCACTTCCAAAAGCCAGTACTGTCTGGAGACTTCATGTGTTATTTACCTACTGTGAAAATAAACTAATACACTCAGCTATTAACACAGAAATAAGAATGTGTGCTGCTATTTATGCATCTAAAGGATATTTCTACTGTTTAGTAGAGTCTGTTTTGAGATGATAGAAAATAAAGTCCTAAGATCAATGCTTTAGTTGATCTTGTAAGAAAGGGAGTTCTCAAGGTCCCTTCTGCTGGGATGCAGTGAGGCCTCTCATTGTCTTTCTCAACCCTCATGGTTTAAAACGTAACACTTAAGTTGAACTGAAGGTGATATGGTTCACCTTGAATGCTTGAGGTATAAGGAAATCCAAGGGTTTTTTCATAAGCTGTTTCCCCATTTGCTCAGTAAAGTGTGGGGGCAACTGGGAGAGTTCACCCCATTGGTCACCTCAGGCATGTTGTCCCTGTTGGGAAGTGATTCTGTGAAGCGAGAGCCTTTGCTTTCCTTAAGTATTTAGTTTGTGCAAATGTATGAAGTTACCACTGTTCACAGCTCAGAAAAGGTAAAATAGTCAGAGATTCAGCTGCAGTTAACCTTTGAGAGCTGTCTATGTAACTACTATTTATGTCTTTTTAAAAAAAGTCTTTATACGTCTCATTAACTTGGTTCAGTTGCTTCTATTCATAATGATAAAAATGTATCTGAATACATGCCTTCAAAGATCTGTTGGATGGTTCTACTTTACTTTTGTTTTACAACCAGCCTACAGTCTTTTTCTATAGAAGTCACATAAATTGAGAGCCTTGTGAATACACAAGTCAACATGCTCTAATTGGATGGTGGGACGATAATAATCACGTTAGTTAAAGCACTCATAGAATATTTGATTTTTTTCGTTCTACTTTTCAAGATTGTGCGTGGCTTTCAGTAATTCCCAAAGATTAGCTGTAACAGAGGCAAAGCTATGAAAATAAAATACTTCCTCCGATATATTGCATTTATACAAAAAGGTTTAGGTACTTAAATTGCAAGTATTGCTGTAATCCAGAATATGTCACAAATCTTTAATGTGTTTGTTTCACAAGACCCCAATAAGATGGTGAAGTACAGTGCAACCTGTTTTACAGAAGAGGACCAAGAAAATGAAGTTATGCTGGTACAGGTGTTAGACAAATAACTTTGGTACTGTTGCATGTTGATATGGTTAGCACTGCTAAGCTTAAAACTGAGCCCACTTGCAAGCTCCTTTAGATACAGCCTGGTTTTCTTCTTGAGCCATAAAGGCTCTTGGTCATTATGTTAAGAAAGTAATCTCAGAAACGATTGGACTGTTTCAAAGATTGATTTTGCTTTTGAATTTATTATTTATTTGCAAGAATTTTCTCCTTCCGTAGAATCTGCTGCTTTATGCTACTAATTTGTTCAGTTTCTAAATAAAGTACTTGTGTTCTTTGAAAATTCTGTTTACATGTAATTTACGTACAGTTGATTTACCTCAGTTTGACCCCAGCTCACACAGGGCAAGGAAAAGCTGTCTTATTACATGAATATTTAGGGATATACTGAGAGTACTGTCAAAGAAATTACAGTATTTTTTTCTTTGCTGAAGAAGCTGCCTAGGTTTCTTGCAAAATTTTGTTTGCACATGTAACTTCAGTTTATTTCTTGCCTTCAGATCTTCTGTAACATCTACTACTTACTAATGTGGACTGAAGTTGAGGTCTAAAGGTGTCTCTCACATATGTAGTCCCAAGACAGAGAGCATGTGAGGAGTGGTGTGTGCTGTGTGTTGTGAGTTTGTGTGGTTTGCGGTTTGTTGGTTGGTTGGTTTGTTTGTTTTGTGGTGTTTGTTTGGTTTTTTTTTTAAATAAAGAATTGTGTGAAATAGTAAGACTCTCAATTGAAGTCAGTGAAGTCAGATGTTGACCTTTGGGTTTGTTATGCTGCCAGTTATCGGATTCTGTTTCTTTCCCCCCTTCCACTTCCACAAGCATGTCTGAAGTATACAATTTTGCTTGTATTCTAGGTATAATGTTGGCAGAAATATAAGGATTTTTCTATCCATGCTGCATATAAAAAATATGCTGTAGTTATTAATGTATGTTATGCTGGGGACAAATTCCAACCTGTGTAAAGGAAGAAGTGTAGCTTTCTATGCAAGCACTTTTGAAGAAATAGGTTTTTATGAAATATTATTTTAATACATCTTCTATAAGGAACAAACACAAGCAATTTCACAGAGCTATGTTCCTTATGCTTGTTTGTAGAAAATATACAAGGTTTATTTAAAAGAAAACTGAATACATTCTATTAAGAAATGTTTGCTTTTTGTACATTACGTAATATGAAATGAACTTCAAATGGGAGAAATTGTCTTAAATTCTATAACCTGCTTTTTGTACTACATTATTTCAAGTTATTTGTACGTAATTGCTACATTTTGTATAAATTTCAGTGAGTTTACAAAGCATCTACAATGAATCATTCCCTTGTGAATTTCAGATGGCATCCAAGCTTGGTAACAGAAGGTACAAGGGATTAATATTTCACTGCAAAACAACAGTTTGAGCAGGTGGTACTTGATGCTATTACACATATAGGTCACTTGGGAGAGTGCTTAATCACTGAACTGAATATTAATTAGGACAGCTTCCCTAGCCAATTTTTTTTTTTTTTTTTTTTTAAAGGAATGCTTCTTAACAAGGAGCGGGGGGAAATCTACCAAACCTACCAAAGTCTGGAATTTTGAAAATTGTTATTCTAAAAACTTGCTATAGAAGTTGGGTTTAATTTTTTTTTTTTTTTCCTATGGACTAATTTTGTGATAAATAGGAGCCACTGTGAACTTCAAACATAGTCTGGGTGTGAACGCAACCTTTCTTCTTAATTTATCTTCCTGAGCTTTACTTATCTGCCTGGGTTTCAGACTGTCTTGTTGAAACGCTTAACTAAAAATGCTTGGTGACTTAAAGCCGTAGATTTGCATAGATACAAAACAATTCTTTAGAAACTTTTTTTGCTTGAAATCCTGAAAGCAAACATGGGAAAAACTAAACTGTTGATGAAAGCAGATGAGAGAGACAGCTGACTTCATTGCATGAGTTGCAGATCATAAAATTTACTTTTTAACACTTGTTTTTCTGTATTGAGTCATGCTTTTAAAAGACTTCTAAATTATTCTGGAATTTGTTTTAAAAAGTGTAAGGTAAATTTGCAAGATGCTTAGATGCTCTGAAACATAATATTAATCTCTTGTGGCCATTCCTAACACTACCACAGACTAAGTCCTCTGAAATTCAGAAGTCCACTGGAAGTGCTGATGGAGTTTTCTGAAGATAGTGCCAGCTATTGCCTCTACAGTGCCCCCACTGTGGCAGCTGGTGTTGATATGCCATATCAACATGCCTCTATTGGACCATCTGAAACTCCTTTAGGAGCTTTGATTTTTTCCTA
Source organism: Pampusana beccarii (assembly GCA_013399365.1). NCBI lineage: Eukaryota > Metazoa > Chordata > Aves > Columbiformes > Columbidae > Pampusana > Pampusana beccarii. The sequence continues at coordinate 311,515 of VWYH01008951.1, read as the reverse complement.
GGGTCCCAGTCAACAGTTGCTGGCTGTCACAGCTCTGTGACAGTGATGAGCAGCAGGATTTTCACTCTGCCCAGGCAGTCACAGGTACTGCACAGCTGTCTTGTGTCTTGGGCACTTGAAGGCTCTTTCATGTAGGGGAATGAGGTGTTTCACTCATAAAAAGGGCTTAGACATTGAGGACAAAGGCTGGTCCTGGGAAGGCAGGAACCCCTGGTGTGGGGCTTGGGACCTCCTGGGAGGCAACTGTTCTGCCCTGCTTCCCTTTGCCTCCTAGAGTGGGGAAGAAAAATCTCCTTTCAGGAGAGGTGACTTTACCTTCCTGCCCACTGCCTTCTGAGATCAAAGCCTTATTTCTCTTTCTTCCTTGGTGCCTACCAGCTTTTAACATTGTCCTTTCTATCATTTAATGAAAGGTTCTGGGGCAGTGTCTTGCACCTCTTTTTTCCGCTGGTTCCTGAGTTCACCTGGGGCTGGATGTTCACATTAACTGCCTTGACAACCTTTTCAAAAGGTTGGGTGTTCAGTGAAAATTATGCATGCCTGATGAGATGAGTGTTCTTTTTTTCCCTTTAATAGCATCATGAAATGATGAAGTACTGTGAGTACTACTGCTTTGACATATACTTTATCCCAAATGTAGCTGGAAATAATGTTAGTTTATGGTTACTACATGGATGCTCATCTTTCGTGTATAGCAGGCCACTCCCTGAGTCTCAGCATTTGTTCACTGAAAGCTCTCAGTGAAAGTCAGGTTTTACATGTATTGGTAATATAGTCATGTGAATATGAACATGTTTCTTTTCTGAAATCTTGCCATCTTAAGTTTATTTTGTATTTTTAAATATATGTGGGAGGGGGGAAATTTCTCTGCTTTTTTAGTTCAAAGATGAAATTAAATATTAAATCTTGAAGACGAGTTAGTTAACAGTTGACTTCAGTGCTTAGCTGGAAGAGGTTTTTCTTTATTGTCTGCAGCTATAGACACCCAGTAATGTATAAGATATCCCAAGCAGAATGCTAACTAGAGGAAACTTAGATCTAGGAGAAAGAGAAGAAAAGCTGGGGTAGAAATTAGTTGGAAACTGACTCTGAATTGGACCCTATGTATACATAAAGAATGGTGGCCAGGTGGCACTCTGTTAAAGATACCTGGGATAAGAAGATAATGCAGTGGCATAGGACTTGCAGGAAAGGGGAAATACATCTTGAGATTTCAAGGTAGGTCTGGATAAATGCGAATGCTTGGGAGACTGAGGCTAGCAGTATTGGTTCTCTGAGTTAGCTGATGCCTAGGTATCACTGGAGATGAAAGTGGACATAAGGTGGCTAGCATGAGGAATACAGGATAAGGAACTAAAAAACTGATACAAGAACTAGATGGCATGGGTCAACAGTGTTAGGAAGGGGTTAGGTAGTCTAGAAAGGTATCCTAAATTTTCAGCAAGAAGCAGAGAATTGGAAAAGTGAGATTTGGGAAGGGGGGAAAAACAATATATGACCAATATGGATTTGAATTATGGGGTAGAAGACAAAGTTTGAGGGCAGTTGAAGGGTTTAAAAAGTGTGTTGCCGACAGACTTTGCTCCTTCCAGAGTTTGCAATTATGTTCTGTGTTTTTGACTCATGTTGTCAGCAAACATAGTAAAACTTTCTGGACAATTCTACCCCCTGAAACCCACAGTGTAACAACTTGCTACCTTTTACTCTTTCAGCTCGAGGGGAAGAGGTCTGTTTGTTGTACAAGAGTTTCAAACATTATTAATGAGCAAAGTGGCCATAAAAGACCTGGGATTTGGTGTTAATTCTGAAGAAGCAAATGAAGAGGTTGCATGCAATAAAAAAAATTGAAAGAAAAACAGAGTTTGTGGTCAAATGTGGATAATACCTCTTGCAACAGATGTTTGCCTCCAGTTGTGTGCTATACAGTAGTCCTTAATTATGTTATCCCACGCTTTTTTCTTCCAAACTATTCTAGCCTTATTCAGTTTGTGAGATGGACAGGGTTTGCTTAATGAACAGATGTTTACTGTTTTGTACAACATGTGGCCTCAGGCCTTATTTCTCACTTTTTATTCAGACCCTTTTTATGAGGTCAAAATTATTCTTTTTCTGAGGGGCTTTTCATGGTATTCATTGCTGTAACGTCTGAATAGCTTCTCCCAAAATAATTAATTTACCTTCGCGGCTCCCTTGAGGTGTGCAAGTTTTATCTTTTACAAGCAAACAATAAAAGCAGAATGAGACAGAGATCAAATCTCTTCTATTTTTAGACTGCTGAATCTGAGATACCCAGGACACTATCAGAATGGGCACATTCGTCATATTTTATTTTTTTTTTTAGGTACAAAATGTAAAACTTTTGGCCATTTCCAGATTTTAGTGCTTTTCAATTCCTATCATGGGACATTAAATTGGGCAACCTGAAAAAGAGAGAAACAGATTTTCTCATTGACTCTCAACATTTTGTGTGATTCACTTAGCAATTATGAGGGAGTAAAAATGAGTGCTCAAGTTTTTACGTGAAAAAAAAAAAATAGTGGAATTGTAGTTCCTCTATGAAGCATTTACGTTAAAGAACTAAAGAATTAAAGAATTATTTCAAAAACTGGTATGAACAGAAATTATCTTTCAGTGTAATTAATAGAGCAGCTGTCCAGAAGAGGCCCTGACTTTTGTTTTGTTACAAAAATATTTTCCTGATATTGACAGGAGGATTTTGTTTTTCATCTAAGGAAAATAAAGTAGTGAAATTTTGATGCTTGTTACTGAAAGGTTAACTACTCAAATCACTGTGTCATAAGGGCATCTTGGAATCTATGCTCTGTTCTTGTCAGGATGGTACCTTCGTGAACTGTATGAAGCTCATTGCCTGATAAATGTGAGCTATGTTTTTGCCTCACAGTGCAAATTCATTACTAATCCATCAATAAAAGTCAAATTTGGAGGCCTTTCTGAAAGAATCCCTTTATGCTTCTATCAAAACATACAAAGTTACATTTAAAAATAAAGTATCAACATTATATATGTAACATTATAAGTGGTTAAATTTCAAGCTTGGTTGGCAGAAGACTTATTGATTGCCTCCAGTCAACAGGAGCCCAGAGTTCACTTCTCCCACTTGCGTGCACCAAAAATGATACCTCTTGTGAGATGTTGCTCCAGGAAGGCTCTGTAATTATCCTATGTGTAGGTCTCTGAAAGCTATTCTACTTCATGTAACGGAATTAAAAACATTATTTAGGCTGTGAGATTGAGTAAAGAGAATAAGCTGTGTGACTAGCTGCTCTCTTTCTTGTAGGAAATTTTGAGTTTCAGTCCTTCTTTCAAGGACAGCTTTGTTAACTTTTACTGTATTTCATCCAGTTTTGGCAGTATTAGTTAACTTTCCCCTCCTCCTGCTCACCCTGGTTATGTATTTGAAAACTTCACATTTCCTTAGCTTTTGAAGTAGGTGTTTACGTGGCTAATTTCAGAGAAAAGTCTGTGGTTACAGGCAAAGTTTCACTCATGTAGGTCAGAGTTGCAGGAACATGTGTGGGACTTAATACCTGGAGAGATCAAAAACTGCTTATTTTTTATTATAGGTTCCTATTAGGTATATCTGGCAGCATCCACTCAAGGCAGTGATTGCTGAACTCTCTATTGCTTTTTGACTGACTCATTTCGGGGCTGTGTGTAGGCTATAAGGTGTCCAAATGCTAAGACTTGCCAACACTGAGCATTTTAATGAGTGTGGGATGGGGGACATGGTGCAGAGGTAAGAATTTCAAAGGGTGCTTGGGGAGTGAGTGGGGCTCCTGTCATTTGCAGAGAGACTGGACCCCATATCCCAGGGCCATGGGATGAACTGGGAAGTGGGTCTGCCTTGTAGCTGCTCCTTCTACAGGGATGTGCTACTGGCAGGGTAATCTAGGCCCCACAGTGACCTTTCTTCAGTTCTGAAAATCAATGATGTTATTTTTCGTTTTCCTTGTGGCTTTTTTATAGGACTTTGGATGCCTTGAGTCTTTGTTCAAACCCCAGTCAAGCTGCTCACCCTGAAGACAATAACTAGAAATTTTTAAATCGCTTTTGTAGTGCAATTTTTTCTCTGGCAGTTCAGCCTGCTCTTTCCATCTCCCTGCTGCACAAGCCTGCTCTGATGTACTCCTCCCAGTGGTTGAACTTGGCAAGTCTTTCTCAAATTTGCACTGAACTTTATTAAGCAACTTCACATGTTTCTGTACTTTTGTCTGCTGTATGTCCTCGTGTAAAATCTAAAATGGTGGCTAGCTTCTGGGACATTGTTTGCAGTTAGTGGCAGACTGTGCTGTTCATTTGAGGGTTATCTTCTGAAAGAAATACTTGCAAACTTCTTATAAGCCATGGGGGAAATAGTCACTGCTCAGAAAATAGGGCTGCTGGTATAAAAGCATCAGTGCTAACACCATTGCACTCTTTGGGAAGCTTTGCTTGTTGATCTTTAGATAGCAAACCGGCTTTTAAGGTTAGTGGTAGGGTTTTTAGGGAGAAACGAGTGTGAAGAAAGCTTTATTCGTAATTCATTCTGTGCTTGGATCTTACAGATTTCAACTTGAAATGACACAAGAAAAGGAGAGGAGAGGGAGAAAAAGATGAATGGCACCATATGGATTGCTGGAATAGAGAAGAGCAGTTGTGGGTGGGGGAGCATTACGCCTGTTTAATAACAAAGACGTTGTCTGTGCTATTACACAGGGAACATGAAAATAGCAGTTCACATTCTGCTTTTTCCCTAACTGAAGCTGTCTTTCAACTGACTGGATTTGACAAGGTCACGATCTGTGTGTCTTGTGAATTTGACTGATCTCAATGACCTGAAACAGGGCAAGCAGAAACTGTTGCTGTCAGAGGAAGGTCATCCAGAGTACCAGGAAGAGTTAACAGCATCTAATATTTATGAATGCAGTGTCAAAGTTGCTGACATGACATAAAAATGTGCACTGTGCTACCTGAGCCTGTAGAAGGTGGAATGACTGCTGTGCCTTGTCATTCACTTCTGCTCTGCATTTCTAATTTGTGGGCAAAATCCTTTGTGACTGTGACTGTTAGCTGTGTATGCATGTGCATACAACAAATATTTTCTCTTTCACTAGGGTGCTCAATAGACTCCATTGACAGGCTAGTTGCCTTTTTTTCCCCAGATTTTGAAAGAACAGTGGATCAGAGTGATGATAAATGGATATTTTTTTCCCCAGTTGTATCTGTGCTACAGAAGTTGCTGTCAGTCATCTATGACTAACACATCTGGAGTTGACACTTTCAGCTGAAACATTTGGGGAACATAAACAATGCTGAAAGCTCCTAGGAGAGAGTATCTTTGTGCTTTTGTATCAGATCCTCTGGATGCTGCATGTTACAAAAAAAGAGGAAAGAGAAGACAGGTTTTTGAAATTGAGAGTTAGTTATAATCTCACACCATGGAACTATTCGTTTTTGTACTAAGTAATTAAGAAAAGAAGTAAAATTTTTATTTTGTGTTATGATTTCAAAATGCTAGTAACAAGTAAATTTTTCTTTGGCTATATATATTGCACAAATAGAAAGATATTTTATAATTGTGATCTGATCACGCTAATACATTATTTAAGCATTTACTGTGTGAATTCAGCAAGTCGCTTCTGCTCTTTTTCGTGCTGTTAAGTCACTTTAACAATTAGTTCAGAGCAAAGTTTGCTTCACATTTTACTTTCTGATCTTAGGTCTGCAATGCTGGAGATGACCACTGGATGGAACCATTAGATTTGATTTAGTGTAATGATGCAAAACATATGTGACTCAAATGCATGATCCTGAGAGAAAAGCTTTTATTTAATAATGATGTTATTTTTTTTTTTTTTTTAAATGTATCAAGACTGTAAAGAAAGCAGCAGATTTTAAGGAGATTAAGGAGTTTAAAAACAGAATTTAAATCACACTTTTTGAAGCCACGAGGGCTTATAAGAAAGATACTATGTATGCTATACAGTAGTATTAGCCAGCAGATTATGCAGCCGGAAGTTTTTCAAGACTTAACGTTGTTTGGCAGATAGCAAAAGGCTTCCACTGTAGGAGATCTTAAGCAAGAGCTTTTTAAGAAATTACACTTCAATTATTCTGGTTAATTAAAAAGGAAGTAAATTTGTAATTAAAGGAGTAGTGTGTTTTTTGTGTTATGTTTTTTTTTTAAATGAATTTTAAAGTTAATTTCAAGCTAAGATGATGCGCTTTATTCTCTCTTGCTTTTCACTTTGAGTGGATGAACATATGATGGTGGTTGTCATAGCACTGTGTGCTAGACATGGGACCGCCAGAGACGAACATTCGAGTTCATCAGCAGTTTGAATATAAAGAACTAGCTCCTATATTTGGAAATTTTAACTCATTCATGTAATTTCAGATTCATACAAACACATTCTTTGCATGGTGAACATATGAACATATTCTTTGCTAGAAGGAAAGGCTTACCGTAGAAAGATACTTTTCTGATTTGCTAACAAAGCGTTTTGCTTAAATACAAACAATAAACTTTTTGTATAGTGGTGGTAAAACAGACACTTTCTTGCTTCTCTTGAAGGTGAAAACATGATAACAACAACTGGTTATGGCATCATCCCCTAGGTAGTGGACAGTCATTGTGACCCAAGCTCTATGTACTCTTGGTACAGTTCTGAGACAAGTCTCTTGTGTTGTGTGCATGTCAGGAGGTGTTATGGAGGAAGGCTGCATTTATGGGTGGTTAATCACTGGCATAGGACAGGTTAAAAACATGCAGAGAATTTTTTTTCTTCCTTTTCTGTCCAATGTTACAGTGGTGGGACTGGAAAAAGTAGTAGTACTTTTTGTCTGTAGTACTTTGCAAACTATGTGTTACATAAAGAGAGAGACAAACATCTTAAATATACTGTGGTATATGAACATTTTACTTTTTTTTGAGTGAGTTACACCTGCTTAATGAGGCTAAACAACAGTGGCAAAACTGACTTTGAAAATGTAAGAGTGCCCATACCCCTTCTACCAATGCAGTAAGAAGGAGCACAAGCAGAAGTAGTTCAGATAGATGAGTGCAATCCTATTTAATGTGATAATCCTTTTGTGGATGGTGCTGGAATTCATTATTACAGTGGCTCTAAGGATTCTGCACATGAAATACTGAAATTCTGCTTGTGTTACAAACAAAGTTACCAAATTTGTGAAATAACAAAGTTAGGTGAGGTATTTAAACCCATTAGGAATTTGGACAAAATCCAGTTCTTATAGGGAGACGGCAACATGTCTAAATTGCAGCATGAAACAAAGGGATGATTAGTTAAAACAGACTATTTACTTCAGTACTCTTCAGCCTTACTTTTCAGATTTCTAAAACCCAACAGAGAACAGCTGTGTTTCCCAAGCTAGCTTAACTAAGTCTACTGCTTTGTTTCTGTTGCTATGACTTGAACGTGAAGCAGTGGTGGAACTCTTTTTTTTCCACTCAATCAAGTAACCTTTACATTCACTTTTAAATTATAATAGATTTCACAATATTTCATAAACCAAAAATCACCTTGGTTTTGAATATTTGAAAAAGATGACTATTGAGCTCCTAAGTAAAACAAAAAAAAAAATCTTATTTTTCTGATAATTAGTCTTACATTTATTTAGCCTTGCTCTTGACTTCTGCAAAAAATGCAGCACCTTTAATGTGTTGTTATAGATACTTGCCATTTTGTGATACCTCCAGCTAGTTAACTCTACTTTTACTTCTGGTTGTGAAGAATTTTCCTACATGGCTGTTGGCTTAGGTGGCTTAGGCAGCTCTTGCTTTAGTAAATATAATAAAATAGAATGGACCCGGAGGGCTAACCCTGGGTGGAGCTTTCCTATGAGGAAAGTGAAAATGAATTCTATTGTGCCATTATCAGTTGTGATGTTGGCATCTGCCCGTTGTTTTGCAGCATCTCCCAGGTGCTGAAGTTTCCAATCTGCCCTGCCTTGTAGTTCCTTACCTCCCTTGCTCTCTGCAACAAGACTGCCATGGTGTAATTGAGAATTTCAGGTTACATAAGCATCAGATGATGACTTTTTTTTTTGTTGTTTGTTTTAAGCCTAATTAACTGTTAACTTGTTAATTGGTGAAAATTCCTACATCAGAGATCAGAAGTTTGTGATGCTAATTATCATGATCTGGTATGTGAAACTGTGCTGACACTGGGAATATTGGCAGACTGGAATAATTAGAAGTAGAAAGAAGCAAAAACACAGTATGTAAAATTTCATTGGTTTAGTGGGATATTCTGTTTTTCATTGCCCCCCCTGCCTCAACAATAATAAGAATAGCATATGAGCTGCTACACATATTGGAAACTTGATTAGTATCAGTGTGTGATCAAGCTCTTTCATGAAATAGGCAGTGTATGAATTAGTGTAAAAGACTCTTTGGAGAGTGTGTGATTATGAGTTTGTGCAACATTTAAAAGGGGAGCCAGAGCTCATTGGTTATGGACTTGTGGCTGCTGGCGAAGTTGGATGTCATGACTGGGTCAATGTAGCAGCACGGTGCTACTTGGATGGTAAGAGACAGCTGTGGTGATGCCCCAGGCTGATGGCTGGAGAGACAAGAGCACCTTACTGGTCAGAGGCAGGTCTTTTGGGGAGATCCAGTAGTGTACAGTAAGAAGCCAAAATGCATAACATTGAATACTCTCTGAGGACCTAAGTTGTCATTAGCATGAGGTACTGCAGTAGCTTGAGTGGATGTATATTTGGTGTTATCGTGACCAAACTTTAAAAGACATTATCCAAAATGTTTTAGAAGTATTTATTTCTTAACAAAAAGTTTCTATGCTTTGCTTTTCCATATGGAGTTGAGGTGGTATGAGTTTGATTTGTGGGTTGTATGATTTTTTGCTTTAAGGTGGAAACGTGTTCTACTTGTAGGATAATATTGTTGAGTCTGTTATCTCTCTATATTTTTTTTTTCACCTTTCCAGCTGGTTCTTTGTATTCACTGTTATGTATCTTCCTTTTACTTTCTTGTGCTGTTTTCTTGCCAATGTAGTATTTCCTTTATATTGCAAGTGATGGCGGGGAGAAGTTGGCTCCTGTGGTTGCCTGCCCACGGTGGCTGGGCAATTAACACAGTGGAAATGTCACACCAATGCTTTGCAGGACAGGGGGATGAGATTTTTTTTTTTTTTTTTAAAAGACTCTTTCCTCATCAGAACGAGTTCTAGGTTTTTTCATAGAAAACTTTGGCGGGGGCAGGGGGAAGTACCCTACAACAGCCAGTAGCTTGACCACTGTGGCATGTGTTGGGGCAGTGAGACTGAAGTACCCACTTTGAACTGAAGTGTGCAGTTGTCCGGTGTGTGTGTATGTGTTCTAATTCCATGTCATGATGCTAAACAAAAAAACCCTGAAACTACAAAAACCCCACAACCAAAAAACCCCACCAGACACACAAAAAAAACCCAAAACCACCCGAAACACCACCCCCCCAAAAAAAACCCAAACAAACAACAAAGAAAACCCCCCAAGCCCCAAACGAACCAACCAAACCACAACACAACAACAAAAAAACAACAACAAACACCACCCAAGATTTTGGTGACACTGTATCAGTTATACAGCTTGGATATCCAAGTATCATATCAAGAATCTACTTTGTATTAATTCCTACTTTTATCAGCTGTTCCCTTTCAAAACTCTTTAGGACTTTACCTGTAAATACTTGAAAACTGCATACTGATCCAACAAAAAACACCACCTGAAGTATATGGAGCACGATCCAGCCTGTCAGTCATCTGTCACTACTTCAGAGTTATTCTCTTGGAGACAGGGGGAGGGAGGTTATTTTTCAGCATTTACATTGGTGGCTTTGGCTGCATGCTTTGTATTGCATATATCTTAGTGCCCATATATAGTAACATGAGATATAATTCTCAGACTTTAGGTCTGCAGGTAAATGACTGTCATGGATTGATGAACAACGGTGTTTCAGTAATATCTTCCAAAGTTAAACTGACAAGTTAGAGTTATTCTGTGTTTTTACTGTCACAACACCCAGAGAGCATGGAGGAGGGTCAAGCAATAGCTGAACATTAACTAATCCCAGTGAAAGCCTGTACAAGATTTACTTCAATTTTTTGAGGCATTTTCATAGATTCTCTCACTTTCTATGTGAATTTTTTATGGCTATAGTCCTGTGCTTCCTGTGCTGTTAGAATTAGTTTGTAACATTGTTAATAGAGAGAGCAAAAGAAAAGGAATAAGATTTGCCCCCTCACCCTCTGTGCCTCACAATTTGATTATAACCCTGACTATATGTACATGACTATGCCAACATTATCCCCCCAAAAACGTGGATTATTTTTTTTTTTTTTTTTTTTTATAGGTCTAGGAGAGGAGAGTGTAGGAATTGGTGGGCTTTCTACCAGTGTATCTTTGTTAAGGGTGTGTTTAGCATAAAATGTTATAATGGGCAATTCTGGAAAAACCTTAATTTCCTAGGATTTTGAAATAAGTTGGTTAATGTTTTGGAATATAAACATGCATCCTACAATTTGATCTCAGTGTGTTTGCTGGGGAATTGCTACTGTGGTGATGCCATTTAATTTTGTTGCAACTTGCTCTGCCTCTGGGTGTGTTAATGCATGGGTCCACTTCCTACAGTAAAGGGTTACTGGAGTGTGATGCCTGTGATTGCCAGAAACCAAAGTGTAAGTAGAAGGCCCAAAACGTGAACATGAATGCTGCTTTTGGCTGCTCTTGAAGCTTGTGGTGTTCCTGACTTTAGCTGAAGGGAAGTTCTGATGGTGGCATTGTTTAATCCATCAAATACACTGATCACATGACAGAAAGTGTATAAAGCGTAGTTACTTGGCATTTTAGTACAGAAATGAAATCTTAAAAGCTTCTTTAGAAATCACAGGTGGGACTTACCATAGTAACACAATGAAATTGCAATTACGTAACATTTTAGACCAATTTGCGTGTCCAATGGAATAAGCAAAGCAAATTTTCTGTGTTTTCGAAGTATATTTTAAGAACGTTATAGCAAAAGTGAGAGACTAACACATACATTTTTATTTCTATATTTCGTCTGAAAACAGTAAAAGTATTTCTAATAAAATGAAAGTCGTAAAACAGTTACAGTGTACCATAAAAGTGCAATTTCTTTTACACTTGATAATGCACAATGCAGTAGAGTAACACTAAATAAAATCTAATGTGGTGAATTTGGCAGAGTACTAACTGTACATTTAGATGATTGTGCTATTAACTTCTTCCATATACCCTCTCTAGTTTGTGGGCTACCTTTTATTACAGTAATAAGTGACAAGGGCTACTATTAGCATTTTGCAATGAATGGTGTCCCCATAATTCAATTTTCTCATCCAAATTGCAATGACAATGACCTGTATAGTCTTGAAGATGAAATTAATTTTGTTTTAGAGGCCCAGCATATGGCTTATGATTCTCAAAGTTCTATTTATGCCTTACTTCGTTTTATTTAGTAAATTTTACATAACAATTAAGCTCAGACTAGAATATTGTATTATAATTTTGCTCTGCTTGCTTCATTAAGTGCTGTTCTTTCCTTAGAACTTGTTGTTCAAAGAACATTATATTTGCATAGTTTGGTGTTCACAAGCCACATGCTGCTGCAGCTGAAGCTGTCCATTGCATGGTCCTCAACTCTGTTCCTTCAGATATGTTTATCAAGATTTATTCTTGAATTAATGCTCATACTATATGTCATAAAATATTCTTGCAGTCTACATAAATTCTTGTGGAATATGGCTCACTTCTACTAAAACCCACAGCATTTTCCAAGGAAGATTTCTATGAATGTACCAGCCCCCTGAAAAGCTTTAAATAGAGTTTATACCCTAGATACCAAAGAATCCATTCCTCTGTCAAGGGTTCTCCCTGCTTTGATTTTTCTAATAGCTAACATGGGATTAGTTCAGGCTGGAGAGAAAACGGATCTTAATGGTTGAGAGAAAAAAAATAACAAAGTGAATAATTTTACAAATCCATTGCAAACTAAGTGGTGCTCTCCTATAAGCTATGTACATTTCTCTTTCATGCGAGTAGAAACTACGACAGTCTTAAATTCCATACTTATTTTCAGTATTTTTTGTCCCTCTAATATACTTGTGCCTTCATTTTAATGCATTAATAGCCTCTTTGTTTTGTTTAGGTCAAGCTTAGGTACATAATGAATTTCAGTCAATCTTTTACTTCCAAATGTGTTTAAAGATAGTGGCTGTTTCTGTGTTATGAGAGCCATAGGGATCCAGCTTTTTTGTATCTCTTCATGTTCCATTCTGTAGACAGAGGAGCTAATGAAGCATACTTTTCTCTGTATTCTGCAAAGGAATTGGTATCTGTGCAAAGACAAAAGTCCAAAATGTAGCCATGATTTGAATTAATTCTTTCAAAGGATGCAAGAAGAATATGTTCCACTGTAACATTTAGTGTTGCTCTTTCTAAGCACATTCAACCTTGAAAACTTGAGCTAAACTGAAAAAAGGTCTGTGCTTTTGAAAACAAAGGGACTGGATAATAGCACAGATCAAAATCCAAATTCCAAACGCATAACTTAGTCTTAGAAATTCATTTTAGGAAAATGTGGTGCAGAGTAATCCTAAATTCAGTCATAGGTCGCATGAGATGGTTCTGACATTTAGAATGGTCCTCAGCATGGCATGCTTTCAGGGTGACATTTAGACGGAACTTTTTAGAAATATATCACGTTCTCAGGGAAGTGCTGCAGAGTAGAGCAGATTTATAGAGCAGGGAGCCTATTATGCAGAACTGTAGATCACTGCTGTCTACCAATAAAGCTAGTTTTTTGCTAGTATTCACCAAGTGTCCTTTGCCTTTCTCCTCTCCTTGAAGTAACAATTCAATTTGATAGTGTTCCTTTAAAATATTTTTGCTGGGAACACTAAGCTTCTATCTCTTGTCTAATCACCTTCTCAATCTACCAGGTGCTTTTCCTTCAACTGTTTCTTCCATTTTACTTTAAGCTGCCTGTTTACTCCATAATTGAACAAATCAACACATTCTGCATATAATAATATAGCTAAATTCTGGATAGTACATACACCATCTTTTTGTATACTGTATATATACAACTACAATAATAAAATAAAAATGACTGTAGTTATCTGGTATCAAATTTTGGGAAATGTACATTGCAGCACACTTCTGGAGTTCTGTAAATTACATGGCATCTTCTGTAAAATAAATAAAAATATTTCCTAGAAATCTATAGCCATAGCATTTCAAGAATGTCTAATTTATTTGAAAGTGCTGATGAAATAGGTATAAATAATGTATGCCTTATATGAATGAAATGCATTAAATGAACTGCAAGACCAAATCAGAGTTTGAATATCAGAATGCTATTTGCTGATGACATTACAGAAAACAACAATAGAAATTTAAAAGATATGATATTATAACAATGAGAGAAGGGTTTTTTGTGTGTTTTTTAGGTTAATTAACTCAGAGTTAAGTCATTTTACTAGTCTATCATCACATTGTCTCCTTTTTCGATGTACTCATACTGCTTCTATATTCTGCTATGGAAATACATTTTAATTAACTTTTTCACAGACTAGTGTAATTGAAGTTACAGCTTGGTAAAGCTAAGGGTTGGTGCACCTTCATGATGACTGGGGGATTAGGAAGATATTTAAAACTTAGTTGATAAAAATGTGTGAGATGAGAGCTGGTCATTAACCTGACTTCAGCTAAAAAGAAATCTATTGTTTTCGCATTGTTAAGATTTCTTTCAATTTGTAAAAAGCTCACTGCATTTTTCTTTCTATGCAAATTTCCTAAAATTATGTGAACTCTTGATACTGCAAAATGTAGGGTTCTCAGCTGATCTAGCTATGCAGATGGAATTAGGTATTTTTGTGTTAATGAAGAAAGGGAAGTATCTGACATTTCATTATTTCATTTAATGATCTACATCATCATAAAATGATTTACAAATGTAATACAGAAGACTATCAATCACTTAACTCAGTAGAACTTGTAAAGATAAAAAATATCGGAGAATATTTGTGGAGAGTTTCATTCAGATTGCAAGAAAAATTCACTCTTCAGTTCAGCAGGTAGACAGGAAACTTCAAAAATGGTCTAGTCAAGCCAAGCTGAAATAGATGTGTTTGTGTATAGTAGGTATCAGCTATCTTTTCCATGCTCCCAAAAAACATATTCCTAAAATGGTGGTTTGTTGTTAATGAAAAATTTCAGAGAGAAACAAAGGAAGTTAAGGCAGTGATAAAAATGGCTTTATTCCAATTTTGCTTGACAAGAGAATAAAATGTTCAGAGCACTCATGCAGTCGTATGCACCTCAGGCTCAGTGGTCTCCTTGTCTGAGTCTCCTCTTGCCTGACAGGTGAATATCCTAATGGTTGGTCTGAAAGATATTTAGGGTTGCTTGTACTTTTCTTGGGAAAACACAGTCATCCCTTATTTAGGAGGAGAGTACTGTCTATCAGAGCACTCATTTTCTAAATTTTATCTAAATCTAAACTTTAAGAATGCTCCAAAACTACAAAGAGCAAAAGAAAATTATTGAAATCAGCTTTCTGCATAAGAGCTTTTATGAAGATCTAGACAGTAGAGATGATGTTGATGGCTTTATTTATTCCCAGTACCTACACAGCTACTGGTCTGATATCTAGATGTCAGGTTTTGTGTGTTGTGTGTGGGGGGTTTGTTTTTTTTTCTCCTACCTCCTGTTTTAATTGAGTATCTCAACACTTGGAAACAAGTTTCTCTGTCGTAAAACTTGCAAAAGCAAGAAACTGTAATGATAGTAAATTACTTCATGGGAAACAATATAAAGATAAATGTTAATTGAGTAGGTGGTTTTGTGCCTAACAAAATAAAGACTAGCTACAGCTGTTAAAGGAATACTTCTTTCTTACTAGGTTTTTACAAAATATTGTATAATTAGACTGAAATTGAGTTGTTTTTCTTTATTTATTTTGAATTCTTGAAAACAAGACTGAATGTGTCAATTCCCCTTGCATACAGAAATGGAAAGAAGCACAAGCATAGCGAATTTATGGTCACAAGTATGCAGAGAGGAATTTTACAGTTGAAAGAGTGGAAGAAATTATGGGGAGACAGCAACTTAAGAAAACGAACAACCAAACAAAAACCCACAAAAAACCAAACAAAAAACCCCACCAAAACAAAACCTGCAACCTAATTCATTGATACCTGTAAGGACAATTGATGGCAAAACTGACACAAGTAAGGCAATGAACTTTATGCTGGAGGTAGTGTTTATGTGAATAACTTCTTGTGCTGTAGGTTCCGGATGTTGCTGCAAGTAAGATTAACAAACAGAAGACTCACTTGATTGAGGTAAATGCATAAGAATCTTACAGAACTACAGAAAATTAAATGGCTGCTTTGAAATTGTATATTGCCTGCATAACTTTATCTAAAGCTTCATCTTCCAGACACTTAATTTTGTAAAGGGTTGCTCTTTGAATTCCCAACATATTTTCCATAGTATTTTTTTCGTGGAGAACAGTTTTGTCTTTGCCATCAATGACCACAGGGTGGCAACGTTAAAGAATGAATGCCTGAAGCATGAGCCCTTGTTAAACAGCTGTACAGCTAATGCGAGGCTTGGGTCTTGTGTGGATTTCAGGTTATGCCATGAGAGGACAATTACAAGTTGGGTGTAAGTGCGTGTTTGAGGCTATGGCCTAGCCTTAGGTTTTTGTGTAAAGATCAATGACTTAAGAACTCATGGTTACAACTACCAGCTTTGCTTAGGGATGCAGGAAGATAAACTTGCTTCAAAATGAAGTATTTTCAGTCTTTACTCTGTCAGAAAAAAAATTACGCGACAGAAGGTGATGCTTTATTCTGATAACCCAAAGTGAAGAGCTACTGATTTGTTGAAAGCATTGAGGACAGAGCTGGCTGGCAGTTGCTGTGATGTGCAAAAATATGCTGAAGTTTTACCATGATAAAGGAATATAGGACAAAGAACCAACCTGCTGCTAGTATTAATACTCATCTGAAATTTTAGAGTTAGTAAAAATAACACATGTAGGAAATTGATTTTTAGAATTCTCAGTTGCATATTAAAATGCATTTAATCTGTTTTATCTTGTTTTGTAGTATGACTAATTTCTTCAAAATATTTTTTAAAGGGTAATTTGTCTCATTTAGTGACATCTCACAACTGACTACTTTTCTGAATGCTTGTTTTTAAAACAGGGTGCTTGAGACTTCAAAGAGCTTACATTGTAGGTATGTACAGTTAACACCTGTTAGTGTTGCAATGTGCTTATAAATACACGTACATTTTGTTCTAGAAACTGGTTCACAGGAGGTAGAATAGTTTTCTGTTGTAGTCTAATGAATTAAAGAAGTGTGATGGGGTGAATTTAGGTGTTGTTGATCTATGAATGGATTGTAATCCTTTTTAAAAGGAGTTTGTTTGGGTTTTTGATCTCTAATTCGTATGGTTTGCTTTCTACTCCTTTATTGAATCATTTGATTTTTAATAAGTAGGAAGAGATTCTGAATGAATCGCTGAAACTTTGAACTCCTCCAGGAGACAATTAGGAGAACGTTTAATAATAAAAAATTTAGTGCTCAGGCTGAGTAATAAGACATACTAAATCTTTTTCTCTTCCATTTATAAAAGTGTTTGAGTAAATCTGTGAGACACAGTCTATCTTAGTTACTCATATATAAAACTGAGAAAAAAAATTACCAGCTGCATGTTAAACTTGATATTAACTTTTTGTTAAGCACATCTACAGCAAGTAAATTGTATGCTTGCATGTGTATACATCTACAACAAGAGTAGCTAGTCCCATAAGCAGTTTCTACACCTGTCATCTACTATAATACATATGAATAAAGAATCCTTTCTGGACCTGTAAGCAAATGGTGTGGCACCCAGTCAAATGCGTGTATATATATTTTTTCTTTTCTTTTTTTTTTTTTTTACTTTTTTACTTGTATGACAATAGGATAGCTGTGATTAGCTTTTCTATAGGCTGCATTAGCTCTATCTGCCAGAAAACAAACAAACAAACAACAATAGTACTACAAAAGTATTTTCCTCAAAAAGTGGCTAAATTAAATAGACAATTTGAAGTCTGTTAAACTAAGAAGGAAATGCACCCAATAAATTTGTAGATATAGGTTCTACACTATATGGCTGAAGTTTCGTGTATTTGAATTTCATGTTAAATGGCATCCAGGCAGGATGGGTATGTGTTTATAGGAATGTGTAGCTAGATATATGTTTAATATTCTCTGTGCTTTTTATGTCTAGTAGCTCCATGTTGAGATTTAGACTTTTGTGCTAAGAGAATGTGCAGACTTTTCCTTTTAAGGTGGTGACAGCCACTGCAGATGTCACTATTTATCACTTGGCTTTAACACAAATGTGACATGATCTCATTAAATTTCTGTCATGAGATTTTATTGCTTTAATAATTTGTTGCAATATTTATAGAATACTATGATGAATTGTATTGAATTTATCATATTACCCAATAAATAACATGACAGAACAATCAATCAATCACATTTCAAAAAGTGTTAAAATTGCATTGTCTAAGATTCTAGATCCAAACATAATAAGGGCTCCTCTGAAAATATGAGAAGTTTATTAACTTGAAATCTTTCATAGTAAATTGGTTAGTTTGCATCTTGATCAAAAATGCCTTAAGCTATTGTTTGATAGTTAATGACTTAACTTTTTCAAAGAGAATACTTGGGCAATGAGCATTGTCTTCTCCTGGAATAGGTACATAGACTGAATGCAGAAGCAGAGAATATGTGATCACTTGAGGCCTTCAGCTGAAATGGTTCATGTCTGTTGCTGACTTGCCTTCTAATTTGGTTGAACAGTAGTGACACCACCACTAGAACTGAAGGAGCAGGAAGGATAGTGTGTGAACAGAACAATCTGTAACAACCCCTTCCTTTTGCCTTAACCACCTTTTGAAGGAATCAGAGTTGCTGATTCAAAGTGCCTGTGAACCTCTGAAGAGGACTGGGCTGTATAAAATACAGATATTCCTGGATATCTGTAATTATACACCAATAGTTGTAAAGTGGTAAGGGAGTTAATGCTATGTGTGGTAAAGGAAGGTGAAATATAAACCTTTAACGAGCAATAAAAGCAGTCACAAGTTATTTAACCCTCTAGGTTATTTTTTTTTCTACTTAAAGTATGCTCTGGATGTGTCAAGCTTCCATCACCTCTATACATTATGATTCATCGCACTATAGTTATTTCTAAAATTGCAGTTATCACTTGTCTGAACTCCTGTAAACCAAAAGGAGCAGGACACCAGTGTGATGAGAATTATATAGCCACATACAGAACATGAGACGTTCCATTTGAATATGAGGAAAAACTTCTTTCCTTTGGGGGTGGCAGGGCACTGGAACAGGCTCCCCAGAGATGTTGTGGAGTCTCCTTCTCTGGAGGCATTCAGAACCCACCTGGACACATTCCTGTGCGATCTGCTCTGGGTGAATCTGCTTCAGCAGATGGGTTGGACCAGATAATTTCCAGAGGTTCCTTCCAAACCCAACCATTCTGTGATTCTGTAATGACACTTCCACAGTCTTCCGTCCCTAGTAATTCTGTAGTATCTAACAAACTTTGATAGTTCAGTGGGAGCTATTAGGGATGCCATGAATCCACAGAACAAACACCACCAATGCAGATCTCTGACCTGCACTGTCTTCAGTCTAAGCATATGATGAGAATGGGGAAGGATGCAGACAGATTGAGGAAGTACAAAGAAATAATTAAACAGTAATATCTATTTGCCTCAGCCCATCAGCAGCCTTATCAAATTAAGGTTTCTTACAGACGCAGAAGCAGCTTTTTAAGGATCAGAAGAATTATATTAAGATCGATTTTGTCAGTGCATACAGTATGTCATTCAAATATAATACGCAGTATTGTTTGTTTTCTAATACAAAAAAATGTACAGATATGGACCAAAATTTGAGTCTTCCTTAAAAAGGGGAAAAATTTAAGAGGCCAAACCAGTAATTGGGATTTCTGTGGCAGCCTGGGTTTAAAAATCACAATATTATATTGAATTGTGGAAGAAAAATATATCTTCCTTTTAATGTAAATATTTTTCCACATTTTCAGGTGAGTCTGACTTTACGCATTGTCAAAATTAAACATTTAATCTTTTGCGTATGGACCTGAAGGCAAAGTATTTTGTTGTGGTTCAGATTTACTTTAAAATATCTCTACCTCTGGTGTAAAGGTGCTGCTTTTTTCCCTTCTCATTTCTGTTGTTGCATGTGTGGTATGTACTCTGCTGTCAGCATGTGCAGACGTGTGACTTCTGTAAAGTGCTGCTTTATGTAGTTGGAACAGACATTATGGGAAATATAGCTAAATCTGGAAGAACAGCCTAGGCAGAATGGAGATGGGAGGTCTAACTGTCGCTTTAAAAACAAATGAAATATATGAAATATACTAAATGGAATAAAAGCAACAGGGAGTTTCAAGAAAAATTACGACTTTTAATCTAGTATGCCAATATGAGGTGTTTCAATTTAGTTTTGTCCATCTTGAAAGGAAGTATCTTACTTTCTCTTTCTGAACGTAAAAGTGTGGTGTGGGGGGGGTTGTTTTTTGTTTGTTTGGGTTTTTTTAACTGTATCATTACTCTGTCATCTTAAGTAGATACTTTGCTGTTTTTGCAAAAGTTGGGTGGGAAGCAGATTGACAGTGCTAGGTGAAATAAGAGAGCTTCATGTAAAAAATATCCCAAAAGATGTTGCTGGCATGATTATCTGAACAATGGGAAGTTTTAGTCCCTGATCAAAATCCAGAGGAATGGCTTTCAAGTGCTGTACCCCACATCATGACACAGTTGAGTTGGTGTCTCTGGTGCAGGCTCAGAACAGTTTCCTCCTGCTGTGTAGTGAGGAAGCATTTATTATATAAAGAAAACAGGATTGTTCACAAAAGTGTTTCTGTGCAGGTTTTTCTTAATTTAACTGACTGGTCACCAGACTGGACATCTGACTCTCAGAAAAGAGAAAACACCTTGAGCAGAAGAGGAGAACGCTTGGTTCACAGATGACTTTTTTTTCTTTTTACTTAGTAACTGCTCTAGTGGAGGCAAATATTACCAGAAGTAACCAGTTAATCCCCTTAGTTGTTGCTACAAACATCATCTGACTGAACACAATTTTGCTGTATTTCTGATGACAACTAATTTCAACTTCAGATAAAGTAAGAGTTCACTAAGGATTTTTCATATTTCGATTTGAGTGTTAAATTTACAAAGGATTGTGGCGGTGCATCCCAAATGGGTCCATTCTCCCTAGGGAGCCAGCAAGGAGAATAACTGTGCCAGCTTCTGTACCACACTATTACAAGCACAAAACCTGGAACTTGTATGTCAACATCTTACTATTTATCTGCTTACGCCTTTCGAGGAGGAACTTTTAGTGATGTTACCACAAATTGTCATAAGGAAATAAGTTCTCCTGCATTAAACTAAGTTGTGCTCGAAAAGCCATTTGAAATACTTGAATATTTTGATTTTTAAGTATAGTAAGTTTTAAAAATATTTATATTAAGCAGTACTGATTTTTCTGTGTGGTGAGATTTTTTTTTTGTTTGTCTTAGATTGGTCGTTTTAGAGACAAATGACTCTATAAGACCTTGAAAGAAAAAGGTTGCTTAATGCAGAATATGTGCATCTCTAAAATTTATACTCCAATTAATATCCTGGATCATGGCAGACAGAGTTAAAAATCACTATGGTTTCATGCCAAAATCCATAAAATCACATTCATTTTGCTCTGCATAATGTAATTTATTTGGATAACATATTTGACTAGATTACGATATCAGAGTGTCTTGAATGAGAGTGTGTAGTAATCCCATGTGTTTGCCATCATATTATATAATTGGCACTGTGTCTATGATTGAAAACACCCCTTCCTTTGGAAGGATTCCTTCACCTTCCTCTGGCTTCCTTTGGGACAATTTTAATAGTCTGGAAGGATATAAACGCAGTTAGGTTTAAAAAGTATATACAGGTAAGATGGGAACTGTTCAGGCAGTTTCCTTAAGGATTCGGCTCTTTCCCAGACTGAGAAACTCTGGGGCTTTAATACAAATGAAGCTGAGATATGGTGGACGTAGAGTACGTAGGGAAATGATGCAACTCTTGCAAAGCTTTATCTTAAATTGTTGCTGTACAGCACAAAAATAATCAAGGATTTTAATTTAACACACTGACTCTTCCCTTTCCAGATGGTAAGAAAATTTTCTTGTAGCCTTAAAGAAAGGAAGTATACACATTATAGAAACATGGGAAGAAATATTAACCATAAAAATGAGCAGTTTACATGATATTAAAAAGTAGCAATTTGAATTGCCTCTACACATTGGCTTAAATGAGAGTTATGCCCCTAAATTACCAAAGAATTTCTGAAAATCTAATCAAAACTGCATGAGCTAACAGTATTTTATAAATCTTTCAATCTCTTTAAAAAAAAAAAATAGTGCCCAGACTGATCAGTAGCTAATGTATTTACCTGTGGGAATCCTAGAGTATCACTTTAAGTGATTAAGTAATGGGAAAAGAGCTTAACCTCTTACAGCTTGTCTACAAGTAAGGAAGATCGAAGACAGAGTGATCAGGTTTGCCAGCTTTGCCGCTCTTTTGAGACTAAGAAATTAAACCAGTTCCTCATAAACTTAGATTTGTAGTCCTGTCCTCAACAAATATGTTCATAAATACATGGGAAGTTGAAGAAGAGGACAATTTGTCATATCTTGAGAGAAATCTGTTACCTTCTTTAAGAACTAATATATCAATTTACAAAAGGTCTGCCAGCTCAGTGAGATCAGCTCCAGGATAGCACCAGCTGGAATTTCTCATCAGTTGTTCTGCTTAAGCATTTATATCTGCTGAAGACACAGCGTGCAGACAGACTGTGCCACGTGCTTCTGTGGCTCCAAGCCCACCCTGTAGCTACTGGCCCTCCAACTCTGAACAGTACACTTGGAAATACTCTCCCTAGGCACATAGTGTCTACCCAAGGAAACTGCTACTCTTGTCGTCTCAGTGATAAATGAAAGCAGACCTTCTCATGGGATTTCTGGTTTCCCAAACTGTGTTTAGTGGTAATTGATCTGATGCATGAAGCAAATTTCCTTAGAAGTGAAATGTGAAATCAGGTCAGTGGGGTTCAGCCTGGTGCTGGGTGGGATCCTCACTCAAGGAGCCACTTGGACATTTTTATGTTTGCTAATATGTGTTTTTCCCAGGAAAAATAAAACAAATTAGATGTAGCCAGCTGATCAGTAGAGGAATTGCTTTTTATATCTAAATTAAGCAAAACCAAAGCTCCATGCAAGGGAATGCAAATTTAAACAAAGCAAACCTGGTAAGCCTCAGTCAGGAGCCCTTGGATGCACTGTACAATGCCTGTGGCCCATTAAGAGCAGCGACAATACTTGGTGTCAGTGTCAGTGCGATTACAGGGTTTCAGGGTTACACAGCCTAAACCCCTTCATGGTTTTCTGTATTACCTGTTACACAGATGTGAAAGCCTACTTGGAGAATTGCTAAAAACAGTTGAACCTTGCAAGAGAGCTTAAATTGAAACTTGCAACAAGATCTGTGATTGCCAGTGCCATTATGGTGATACCTGAAAATCCTGCTGTGTTGTTTTGCAGAAGGAGCTTACAAAATATGCAGGTCTGATCTCTGCTTGTTTTGGAGAATACAATGCTACCTCAGGTGTTAGGGTATTGCACCTTGCTGTGCTGTGTACGTGTAGCTGAAAGATAGTAGATGTATATGCTGGTGGACTAGAGCCACCTAGAACTAAATCTTCCCTTTCTTTAGGGGAGGGGTGATGGCCATGCCTGGGAAAGGAGCATCCTGGTCCCGACCTCTGGACTCTGATCTAGTATGCAACACAGAGCATCAGTAGAAAAACTGACTGCCAGTACAGCGTCATTGTTCACTAACAATCTGACCCAGTGCTTCCCTGTAGCTATCACCAGGTAGTGTTGGTGTACACAGCTGGTACATTTTAATCTGTGTTGCTTCTTATTCTTGGGGAGGCTTCTTATAGTGTTGTTATCTTCAGGCGGTGTGCTGTTTAGCATGAAATAAAAACTAGGAGGTGTTGCTGCGTGAAACGCAGGGCAGTTTTCCTTCAGAGTCCGGAGCCGGCCTCTGTTTCACATATAGCATTGAGGCAGAGATCCCTCTTGAAGAGTTAAGCATTGAGTAAAGGTCTTTGGAAATCTTGTCAATCTCCAGACAATATAATTTCCACACGAATATATGTGAAGCCAAGGAAAGTTACACTTTAAAGAGAATTAAGTTCATATTCATTGTGTTGTCCTCCACTGTGAAGCTGACTTGCAAAGCCTTGATAAGTTTTTGCTCAGAAAAAGGGTGTCAATGGCTTCAGAAAAAAGGGCAATGTAGTGTCGGGATTTTCAGTTGGGCCAAGGTCTCCCTTGCCTTTCTGCTCACGGATACGTGTGCTTATATACAAATTTCATTAACAGGAATGTGAGTGTAATTAATTTGTTAATGTAGAGGTTGTTTGTGAACCTGCATCTTGACTTGCGTACTTCAGAAATAGCGTCAAATACTGCTGTTTTGGAGAACACCTGGTGTTTATCGCAATGTTTTCATGATATTAGCTGGTTTAGTCACTACCAAAAATAAATGCATTTGAAAAAGGAGAGCATATTACAGAATTCTAGTGGGTCTAAAGGTGCTTTTTTTTTTTTCTTAAACAGGAGAAAGGAGTGAGTATAACTTTACAGTGAGCAAGAGAGAAATTGATATACTTGGTCAAATATCAAAGTTTTCATATCTGAGTGTAATTGAACAGATTTAGCAAAAATGTGGGTTCAAACTATGTTTAATAAAGAACTTTATGGAGAGAAACCTTGCAGATGATTAAAAATGCCTGGATATGTTTTTCACTGTAAATCTTGCACCTGTGAAATTTCATTTGATAGATAAATTATTCTGGGCAAGGGACCAAAAGAAAGTAGCCAAATGACAGGAATTTGATAAGGGAATGAGACTGTATTGTAGCCAAAAAGATGTGGGTGCAGCTTCTAAATCCTTTGAATGAGTAACAGTCTTGTTAGACTTCTCCTATTAAATATTATATTTAAGTGATTTTTGAAGCACCTGTTGAGTTTAAGCAATTTAATTAAATAATCTGGGACTGATACTTTGTGAATAGCTAATGATATTCATGCTAGCTGCTCCTATGAAGTTTTTTTCCATTAGTTTATAAATTATTACTTTATGGTAATGATTTTTAAATTCTAAATAAACTTGTATATTTCAAAAAAAATGACCCTGATGTGTAAAAACATCTGAAACCAAATACCTATTAATGCAATAGAGCACAAATTTGCATTAACTGTGTCAAAGGTAACCAAGAATTTGACAGACTGTGCGGAAAATTTAGAACTTACATTACTTAACTTACAGTTAAGTAATTGCTTTCCAGTTCTAAGAGTATGCGTAGTTAAAATGCCTTAAAGTCAGCGGAAAAGAAAACACGGGGTTGATTGATTTTTAAAAAAAAAATGCAGGAAGGGAAAGAACCTGATAGACACTTTTGCTTGTTTGGGATATTTATGTCAGGTGTATTTTCTAGAACTGG
Organism: Pampusana beccarii; assembly: GCA_013399365.1. Lineage (NCBI taxonomy): Eukaryota > Metazoa > Chordata > Aves > Columbiformes > Columbidae > Pampusana > Pampusana beccarii. The sequence goes on along the minus strand of VWYH01008951.1, from coordinate 286,805 downwards.
ATTTTACAGTTAATATCTGTCTGTATGGATAGGTTTTATTGTATTTTTACCTTCCTCACTGTATTCTGATACCAGCATCTCATGGATACAGAGCTGAAGAGCTGATTATTTCATCGCTTTTCTGCATGCATACACAGATACCCAAACACAGTATATGTATGAACACATGTATATGGGCTGTTTTCGTCCCTCCTCCTTTCTCACATCTGCACTATAGACTGACTAGGATCTAGAGGTCAGATGCCCAAATATCTTTGAATTGCACAGGGCTCTTATCTAACTAGTTTCTGGCTGCTTAAGGTTACTGTGCTTTCCCTTGCACTGTTATGTCACTCTCCCTGTAGAGTGACAATTATTTCCTTTATGTAAGTAGTGCTGGACTTACCAACTTTAAATGTGATTTTGACTGTTTGACTTCAAAACGATGAATCGCATTACTGGCAAAAATGCAAATATATTATACCATTCATTCAACCACAACAAAATCATACCTCCTAGATGGTCTTAAAGAACTTTTTTTTTTAATGGCTAAAGTACACTTAGCACAATGAGGAATTCTATAAAAGATGTTTGTATCAACTTTTCTTGTCATAGAATATTGTACATTCACATAGTTAATCTAACAATTTATTAATTCTGAGGCCATAAATGGCAAGTACTTCGAAAGCTTCCTTTAATGAAAACAATTATTTTCTCTACGTAGGAAGATGTTTTTTGTTGACACAATCCAGTTCAGTTAAAATGAAGAGAACATAAAATGTCAAATTTAATCTGATTCTGAAATATGGAACCACATTTAAGTTAATACAGGAATATTGTTTTCATAAATCAATTGATTAAGATACATTGAGTTGTGGGCATAAAAGTAAAAATTCCTAGAAAAAGTATGCATGTTGTATTAATGCATAAATCTATGGTTCAGGTACCACCACCTATCATTATGAACTTCAATAACGTCTGACTTAGAGGTGAATTAATACTGGGTTATTATTTTGGAGGTTGAGGAACTGAGTTTAAAAATAATTTTAATCCTTGTCAAAACAAAATTTTCCTCTCTCAGGAAAAAATGCATCCTTTAGCATATACAAACTAATGCTGTAAGGGCTTTAAAAAGGGACTACATATCTTTTATGAAGCTTAATTGTTTCAAGTCCTCTTAGCAGCTATCTAAGCCATCCAAGGCATAGAGAACCCATGGTCATATCTCTGCTTTTGAATGGAATGGAGACTTTATTAGTGTTTTGTCTCACGTTTCAGAAGAACTTTATCACTATTGGGATAAAGCTGTCCTAATGTCTTTCATGTGCCAGCTGTTCCACTTCACGTTAAGTGCACAAATATTACTGAGAAAACATGAGGGTTTTTCAACAGCTAAAGATCGCTTCAGTAATCTGGGATGTGATCTGTCTGAACTCTAACTTCTGCTACAGTGACAATTAGATTATTTTTTTTTATAAAATCATATTTGCTATTTATGTGAAACAACAGGATTTTCAAATAACTGCCAAAACATTTTCTTCTTTATAGTGCTGCATATCACGGTGCTCAGACAGATTGTGGATACTCCACCCTGAAAAATACCCCAAACCGAACTGGATGTGGCCCTCAGCAACCAGGTCCACCCTCAAACCCAGTTTTCACGGGCTGCATAGCCTGGAAGTCTTTCCTCAGCCTTGCTCGAGAGACTTATGTAGATTTTAACACTGATGGCCACTTACTGTATTACAGTATAACATATAGAAGGCATGCCATAAAGAACTGTGAAGGCATTTCACAGTGTATGCATTCTTTTTATAGGGGAATACTCCATTTAAACATTCAGTTCAACAAAATTTAGGTAGTAATTAAGAGTGTTTAACCCGCATAAAAAATTTTATGTAGGCTATACAATTAATTTTATTACAGAAATTGCATTTAACTTAGGAACTGATGACCTTATCTTAATGCACTAATGTATTTTTCATTAAAATGAAACATCCTGTTAGCTAGGCAATAACCAGCAAGAAAGGAAGAGATGGAAAAGGTCCACAATATACCATGTACAACATCTGTCTTAAAGAAAAAAAAATAGCCAGTAATGCAGCATTTTTCAATTTATTACTGTCAGATTGGAAAGTTTAAACTGTAATTAAATGGATGGGAACTACTAATACACTGTCATTTTACAACTTGGATGGCTCCTGCTGCTGAGCTGTCCTACCTCATTCAGTGAATTACAGCTGTTTCTTGGTCTTTTATGCAGGCTTTTACATGTGAGATAGATTAATCATCAAGGAAGATTATTGAATGCATTTCCAGACAGAGAAACAGCCAATATTTCTTCTGTCAAAGCCAGCTTCCACCTTTTTGCTACAATGTTATATGTGTTCTTAGAGGTTTCTTCTGTTTATGTGGTATGCTGATAACAACATGTCTTGCAGATTATCTAAATGAGTTAAGATGATAGCTCTAGTGGAAGAGTGAATATGTGAATAACACTTTTTGCTGTCATGAGATGGTTTCTGAAGTACAACAAATCTAAATATAATAAGTGTGTGTTTTTAGGAGAAACTGTATTTTTAGCAACATACTATGAATAGTAGGGGATTTTTTTATATGTAACAAGTGAGGAATGTTTGTGGGTTGCATGTAGAACCTTTATCAAGGCCATGTACTAGTAGGTAGTGTGTAAGCACAGGTAATGGGATTGACCACATTTCCTTTTGTCTCAGAGAAATCAGATTGTTAAACTGTGTTTAGGAGGTAAAAATACTTAAATATTTTGTCTCTTTATAATCATGATTTTAGATGCCAAGGCTTGTCCATTCCTTGTCATTGATGGGAAATACTATTTTTGATCAGCTTGTGATTCACAGTAATATTAACACATTGATGGATCTGATTTTGTGTCTCCTCCCCCCTGCCCCGAAAAAAAAAAAAATCAAACACAAAAGCCCACTAACAAACAAAAAACAAAAATAGTAAACCAAACAAAAACAACAACAAACCCAACCACACAAAAAAACACCACCACAACAAGAAAAATCCAAGAAAAACTGAAAATATTAAGAATAGAAGTTCAAACTATGAACAGCTCTCTCTGGTTTTAAGGAGAGAGAATGCTTATTCCCTTTGGAGAATGAAAAATTCTCCATTGGCTAATTTTAGGTATCACATCTGCTATGGAGTTTGCCCAAATACATGAAATTCCCCAAAATAGTGGTGTATAGCAAGAATAGTCTTGTCTCTAATAGTTGGCTTCGTAGACTTTATAGTATCTTATTCTTAGTTGCTAATATTGTTCATTCTTTAAGTGGGAAGAGAGAGGTCTTCTGTAGATGTATTTTCTTTCTGAGCTGGAACAAATACTGTGATTGTAGAAAACTGAAAAAAAGTGTGTTGCTTTCATTTAGAAGCAGTGAAAATACTCTGTGCTTCTGTAACTTTTCAAGATTATGAAGCACAGAAGACTATTCTGTGTAAATGACTCCTGCGCTGATCATTTTGGTGCAGTAGTTACATGAACTTTGTTGTTCGAAGAATTTATCTTTGAGATAAGATTTCATGATTTTTAGTGGAATTTACCTTCATTTATCTAGATGTTTAGGGTTTTTATGTGATAGTGTGGCAGTGTTTTGTGCATGTTTTTGTTTTACTTTAGTTGGTGAGTGTTGTTGTGACGGTAGAAAGGAAGTAAACAGAGACAACCAGTCAGTGTGAGTTTGTTTGAGGCAGGAAGGCACCTCTGGAGATCATTTAGTCCAGCCTTCTGCTAGGAGCAGGTTCTTCAGGGCTGGTCCAGTTGGGGTTTGAGTACCTTCCAGAGATGGAGGCTCCACAGCCTCTCTGGGCAACTGCTACCAGTGTCTTGACCACCTTCACAGTAGATTTTTTTTTTAATTATTATTATTATTATTTTTTTTTTATGTTTAGGTTGAATTTCCCGTATTTCAGTTTGTGCCCATCACCTCTCATTGTTCTGTCACTGGGCACCACTGAGAAGAGCCTGGTTTCTCTTCTTTAGTCCCCCCCATCAGGTATTTGTACACATGGATCAGATCCCCTGAGCCTTCTCTGCTCCAGGCTGGACAGTTCCAGCTCTCTTGGCCTCTCCTTATATGACAGGGGCACCAGCACCTTAATCATTCTTCTGGCCTTTCCCTGTACTTGCCCATGTCTTCTATTTCCTGATTTTATAGTGAAGAGCCCAACACTGGACCTGGCAGTCCCAGGTATCTCTCACCAGTCCTGAGCAGAAGGGAAGGACCACTCCCCTCCATTTGCTGGCCACTCGCTGCCTAATGCTACTCCAGGAGGCTGTTTGTCTTTCTTTGCTCCAAGAGTGCATTGCTTGAGCTGGTATCCAATTTGGTGTCTACTAGGACCCTAGGGCCTTTTCCATATATCTGCTTTTCAGCTGGTCAGCCTCCAGCCTGTACAACTACATCGGATTTTATTTCTCAGGTGCAGGACTTTGCATTTCCTGTTGTTGAAATTCATACAGTTCCTGTTGGCCCATTTCTTCTGCTTATTGAGGTCCTTCTGAATGGTAGCACAACCCCCTCGTGCATCAACCAGTTGCCCCAGTTTTATATCACCTGCAAAAATGTCATATTTTGTTTATGAAGTTTAAACTTCTGTCTCTATTGCAGAAATAATGACTACAGACAACTTTGAGGCTGAGACTGCTGACCGTTGATCAACTCTTGGTTTTTAGAGTGGCTGGATGGCAATTATAATTTTTTTGCTTTTTTTGTCCACTAGACACTTTGCCATAAAAGTGGATAAGGTCTTGTGGTCAGATACCCTGAGTTTCTTTGATTTGTTGATATCCTCTGGGTGATGGTAATAAAATTGAACTGATTGTATTACCTAAGCCATTTGGCATAGATTATCCATTGCCTACATTAATGCTTCTAAGTCAGATTTTTTTCACTTTGATATTATTATTAGTTTTATTTTATATAGTTTTTATTTCAAAATTACTCTGTAATGTAATTACAACATATATGCATTGCAAGTGAGATATACTTCTAATTTCTGCAAGAAATGCAGAAATGTGATACTACACTAGCTGAAATCCTACTATTGTTAAAGAGTTGATGCATTCCCTTCAGGGAGCTTGATTTTCATCAGGCAGGAAGGAGGATCAGAACTCAAGCAGAGCCTTAAGTTATCTTCTTGTCTCTCATGGATATGATATAAAAGATGCTTCAGCTTTAAAAGGACTATCAAGCAAGAAGGAGTTTGCTCTGATACCTCTTGTGAAACTGTGTGAGAGGGATTTTCTGGCTGAGATGGTAGGAGACAAAGGAGAGTGACAGGCAAAAGCCTTGGTGGTAGAGTAAGGTGTTTGCACAGTGGTGAGTAGAGCTTGCAAGGCTCTGAGGTGTTGCAGAGGGTTGTGTTATTTCTGGATGTGGCCCCAGAAGCATATTACTAGCTTGGTCGTTTGTGACATGGGGTTTAACAGCCTCAAGACATGGCAGATGCCTTAGCAAGATGCACTTGGGATGGAGCTGAGATTATATTGGCAGGGAATCTACATAGGTCTCCAACACATCCCTCCTGCTGCCAACTGGGAGGGAGAAAGGAACTGAGGCAATCCAAGTTTCTACTCTTTGCTACATCTCCAGCTTAGTTTTTTGGCCTCTCACTGAGATCCAATAATCTGATGTGCAAGTACTTTTAAGCCCTCCAGGCCAAAGCTAAAGAAGTTGTTTTGAAGGTCTAATCTCCATCTTTGTCCTGGAAGTAATTAAAAGCATTCTCACCAGGTATATGCTATTGCTCACAGGAACTGGGAGCTGTTTCTTAAACACCCTCTTAGCTGCCCCTAACTGAGCCTGTGCTTTCAGCCCATCTTGGAGCAAAGGCCAAAAACTGAGCTTAAGCCTGTCAGGGAGATTGAACCTGGCCTATCTGACTTTGCATTGAAGTGGACTAGAGATGCTCACGCTGTAAGGACAGATGAGATGTGGATGAGGAAACTTTTTCTTCACTCTTGCAGTCTTTTGTCACTCTGCACATTCCTCACTGTGAGCATAGCTGGTGTGAGAACCTGCAAGTCCATCACTTCTACTTACACGTCTGCCATGCCAGCGAGACAAACTTGAAGTGCAAATGTCAGGAACTTAAGTGTGGTCAGGAAACTCAACTCTCCGGAACATCTAGGCTAAGGCAAGTTATTCTGCAGTTTGTTAAATTTCAAACTGAGCTTCTTAAAAATGCAGCCACTCTTAGTCAGATAACCTGACAGCAGAGCAAACATGCAGTTTAGAGCAGTGAGATACTGTTCTTGGGGATCATGACCCAGTACAGTCTTATAGTCTAGTGGGGTGACAGGTATCTGCATAGAAAAGATAAAAATTGTTATGGGAGATGCAAATAGTGTGTTTCTACTTTGTGAAAACACAAATGCAAAAACCTGGGGTGGATGGAGGGGGAAGAACAAAAGGTATGTACTGCTTGTTAAGACCGATATTAATAGAATATCAATGAAAATAGGATGAAGGAAAAGTTCATCTGAAATGTTAATGTGAAGCAAGACTTGATTGAAGTTATGAAATATAAATTCTTTATTTGATTAATCACTTTTGGTTTGTGTATATTTTGGAATTATTTTTAACAACTTTACTACCTCTGAAAAAGTAATTGTGATTGGTCATCAGTGAGTACTAACAGTAACTGGAAGGCAGGTGATGCAACAGATTATGCAGGAATGGATGCTCTTATTTTGTTTTACCATAAAGAAACAAGAATTTAAATTAAAGCCACTATGGTCAAACCAGGAAATGTTGGTTGCTAGACTATAACTATAGAGGGAGCCTGTACTCCATTTAGGAAAACACCCTGTTGTGCACTGAATTGAGAAGAAATATGTGTACTTCTACTGGCATGACAACCTGAACCCTCTAGGTGACATCCAAACTTATGTAATTTCAAGATCTAGATGACATTAATCATTCAGCTGAAAATTGAGTTTCAAGCTAAAGAAGTATTTGTCTTTCTTTCAGCAAATACACCAGTCTTGAATACATAAGCATTTCAAATGTTTGCTATGCTTTAGGAGAAAAGGTGAGCACAATGTAAGAGAATATACTGAAAAAAAGACCAAAACCTGCCTACCCTGTTCAGTGTATTTACTTGCAGTGAATAACCACTTTTTTCTGATTTAAAAATAATTTTATTTTTTCCTTTAAGACTGCTGAACTCCTTTAATGCTTTTCATGCTTTCACACTTGGAAATCCCACAATAGATATTCATATATTGAAAAGAGACTCTGTTTTTTAAAATTTTGTGTGAATTTAAGCATTAAAGAAAGACCATAGTACTAATACCCAAGAGGTTTTATGCAGTATGGAAGTAGAACTTCATCTGTGTGCTCTTTGGATTACAAATAAAGATATTTCTTTTCAAAAATAAGCAACCTTCTTGTACAACTGACTGCCTGCCTCAGTCTGGTGTCATATAACTGTAGGTAGTAGAGACAGGGGCATGTGACTAAGAGGATGTAAAAGCTTTAAACAGATGCCTGTCTTGGAGGATTTAGCAATCTGTTTGTTAGAGGTATTGAGAAGCTGCTTTACTTATGAATATTTCCTTAATAACATTGTGGTGAAGCAGCAACTGTCATGCAAAATTGTTCTGATAGTAGTGCAAGCTTGCCTGTTCTCACTGTGAAACAGCAAGCTCTTCCAGTTGAGAAGGCTCACTTTTTTTATCCAACAGATTGCACATCAACATTCATTGTATTTTCTTAAATCTACTGCTAAACTTGGAAACTGGAAGATAAAGCTTCCACTAGTGTTAGAATAAGTGTTTGCATTTTTTTTTTTAGGTGGGGGAGATGATGGTGGTTAATATTTAGACTTTAATGTTTTAAGCAGCCTCTAACTAGTAGCACCATTTCCTGAAGCATCAAGCTACTATTTTCATAGTTTCTATAAGGTCTCTGTTCCTTGGATGGAAATTTTGGTATTCCTATTTGCTTCAAAGATGCAGAGATTCATGGGTAAAAACTAATAAAATAGGAAGCTAAATGTCAGTCATGCCTGTACAGTAGCAGTTCTGAGCTTGTGCATGGTTCTGTGAACTTAATTGTGAAACTGTTCAAATTGCAGTAATGTGTAGTAACTATGAGATCACACCTTTCCAACTGGCAACACTGCTTGAATTTCTTAACTTTTGTTTTTCCTTTAAGGGGTTTATTTCATTATGCATACCAAACTGATTTTTATTAGGTTAGTGCAAAAGTAATTGTAGTTTTGGACTGTGAATATTAGATCATTATAACTAGGCTCAAACACGTCTTTATTAATCAAAATACGAACCATTACAATCAGTTTTGCCAACAAGAAATAACTTTGTTTATTCCTGTAGCATAAGAATCTGTACTGTAGGATTCTATGAACTCTTGGAAAGCATCTTCTATACCCTGCTGGTTGTGGAAGCTTTTTGTCTGCAAAAAGTTGTCAAGATGCTTGAAGAAATGGTAGCTGGTTGGCGAGAGATCAGGTGAATACGACGGATGAGGCAGAACTCTGTAGCCTGATGTGTTAAACTTTTGATGCGTTGGTTGTGTGACATGTTCTCCGGTGGTGTTATGGACAAGAACTGGGTCCTTTCTGTTGACCAATGCCAGCTGGAGGCATTGCAGTTCTCAGTGCATCTCATCAATTTGCTGAGCATACTTCTCAGATGTAAGAGTTATGCCAAGGATTCAGAAAGCTGTAGTGGAGCAGACTGGCAGCAGACAACCAGTGACTGTGACCTTTTTTTGGTACAAGTTTGATTTTGAGAAGTGCTTTGGAGGTTCTTCTCCATCCAACCACTGAGCTGGTTGTTGCTGGTTATTGTATAAAATCCGTTTTTTGTCGCAATCTGAGAAATGATTAATTGTTTTTGTGTAGAACAAGAGAAGACAACACTTCAAAACAACGATTTCTTTGATTTTTCAGTCAGCTAATGAGGCATTTGCTTATCAAGCTTTTTCACCTTTCGAATTTTCTTCAAATGCTGAACAACCGTAGAATGGTGGTTGAGTTCTTCGGCAACTTCTCCTGTAGTTGTAAGAGGATCAGTTTTGATGATTGCTCTCAGTTGGTTGTCAACTTCCAACGGCCGGCCACTGCACTCCTTGTCTTCAAGGCTCTCATAACCTTTGCGAAACTTCTTGAATCACTGCTGCACTGTATGTTTGTTAGCAGTTCCTGGGCCAAATGTGTTGTTGATGTTGCGATTTGTCTCCGCTGCTTTATGACCTATTTCAAACTTCAATAAGAAAATCACTTGAATTTGTTTTTTGTCTAACATCATTTCATAGTCTACAATAAATATAAAATAAACAGCAAGTAATAAGTCAGTACCAAAAAAACCCCAAACAAACACAAAATCAACGAAGTGAGAAAAGCACATTAAAATGATATATAACATAACCATTTTTATTTAAGTGGTAATTCCAATATCAAACGGCAAATTCCAACAGTGCAAAAACCGCAATTCATTTTGCACCAATGTAGTTTTGGATGGACCTCAGTATAACCTGGTTATGGGAATGTGTCAGAGACCAAAACCAAGCACCTCATTTTATTCTCTCTCTAGCCAATTACCTGTCAAGATGGCCATCCATTATTTTCCTGAAATGGTGGTTGTTATGAAAAGTACAACAACATACTTTTTTTTTTTTTTGAAACTTGTTCTACTTGATTTTTTTCCATTATATAGGTTGCATTCATTGAAAGATTTCCACAATCTTGTCTCTTCATTTAAAAAATAATTTCCAATTTGAATTCCACAATTTTGCATGAACAGCTGTTTAGTGAGCATGAGGTCTGTTTGCTTTGCATATAGATCTGGACTCCCAGTAAAGTTCCATGAAACATTGCAGAGTTCAGCAAAACTTTTGAGTAAACAGCTTTTGTAGGGTTAATGGGAAGTTTACATACCAAAGGCATTTGGAGATAAGTCTTGGAGACAATTGTTGGCAGATATAGCTAAAGAGCAAGCCATTCAGCTAGATGGAAAGTATAGTAATAAATGTAATGTTTTAATGCCACGATAAAACATTGTTAGCCGCTTGCTAGCCCCTAATTAAATATCTTATCTGGTAGGTCTAGAGATAGCAGAAGGGTATAGAAAAAGCTGTATCACCATTATTAAGGGAAATGTTCTATGGGAGAGGTATTTTGAGTACAGACATTTGGAAGACAGTAGAGGACATATTCTGAAACACATTAATTTAAATGTACTGTTTCTGCTGAAAAGAGGAGTGAGATTGAAATCAACATGTCTTTTCAACACACAAAAAATTAAATTACAGGTGGTGTTAGATGCTGATTCAGGTCCATATGTTAAAATAATTTAGGGGAGGAACTGACTTTCTTTCAGTGTTCTTTACAAAAGGGATTCTAATGTCTTGACACTGCTATAGCTCAAATAGTAATTAAAAGAAGTCTTGAAGCAAGAAACTGATAAAACATGCTGTGCGTTTTTGTTCTCTTGCTGATACACATGTAAATCTCCTTTACATTTCCCTAAGTTACTGAGTAAAATCTCTCACTAGCAAGACAGAGGATGAATGTGCTCTCTTGCAGCTACTTGTCAGGCTATAGTGATCTTCCAAAAGATTTATTAGATAAAACATGTGTTGTGTGACTTCATTTACTAAAAATCACTTTGTGCTTAAAGAGAATCAAGCATAACAGTTTTTGATGTAAGGCAGAATAGCAACTGTTGCATAGGACTACATCACTTTGCTATGCAAATTCTTAACAGGATTCTTGCTGGAGAGGAACAGGTTTTCACTGCTTATTTTTCCATGGAAAATACATCTAATATTCATAATTAAATACTAGTCAATTAGAGGAATCTGCTTGGGCCTGTTGATATCTACTGTCGTTCACTTTGTTGGCTGCTGTTCTAAGTATGAAAAGAAAAGTAAGAAACCTTCTATTGAAGGTTAGTTTTTACAGTTTGCTCTACAGTGCGGGTGAGGAGCATGGCAGATTATGTTCTAAAGTGTCCCTGGAAGGTGAAATTACTGAAATATCAATGCATTAGTCTACCTCTGCATGAGATTTTGAACAGACTAAGGAGTATAAAGGTCTTTCTAGAGGGAAAGCAATGAAATAGGTATTTTATGTGTGCCACTTTACTGGCTCTTTGTTTAGCTGGAATAAATCTGTATGAAATGGCATCATTGAAAGGACTACATAATCTGTGGGAGTTGATGATGAATTTTTAATTTGAGAAAGACTGGCTTTTTACAAAATAAGCCTCATGATCTGAAATGTAATGACTACAAATTGCTGTTTTAAATGCCAAGGCTGTGGCTTCATTATTTTTTGCACATTAAGTAATGATTTTAATAAAAGTCTAGAGTTCATGTTCTCTTCTGAAAGCTATTACCTCTCAGCTACTGGCATATACCTCTTTGTCTAGGGGGCAAAGTGAACAACATCTCGTATTTTTCTTAGGTGCTATATGAAAGCATTAATTTCCTTCTGATGCTTTGATGGAACGCCAGTGCTGTGGGGCAAGTTAATGCAAAATGATCACATTTTCACCCATAATCCATATAGCTGTATGACAGTGGGCATCTATTTTTTATTTCAGCATTCAGTAAAGCTGAATGATGTGTGGATTTTCTGCAAAAGGATCCTTTTAAAAAAGAAGGGATGGAAATAGCATTTTTAGCAGGAGACTGAGTCACTCAGTTATTGCTGCAGTTGCCTCTCAGCAAAGATCTGTACGTGTTTCACTGCCTGCATGCCTTTTCCCTTATCATTTACCTGTCGCATTTAAATAAATCACATGCTTGCCATTTTACTTAAGAAAACAACTAGCTATCTATTTCTTGTTGTGGTTTTTTGGTGGAATTATTTTTTCCATTTCAGTTGCTCTGTCTGAGCTTTGGCTTTTTACACCAGGGTAATAGAAGCAAAATCTGATGAAGACCCACATAGCTCTTGTTTGTTATTGAAACGAGAATGATGGGAAGGAAAGAACTATTTTTTAAAAAAACAGAAATTTAAGTTAAAACATTTGTTTGTGAGATTCTAAAGTTTAAGTGACTAGATATAGAACCTTGAATATTTGCATATTAATATAAAAAGTAGTTTATATACTAGAAAGGAAACTCATAGTAAAATGTGCTATAATAATTTCTGCTGTTCTACAGACAAAAGAATATATATTAATACTTGCATTATCAAGTGCTGTACTTCTGATGAAAATAAACTAGTTTACTGTTAGTCCGAATATTGCTCCAAAGTTTTGCACAAAAAACCAAACCAACAACAAAAAAAACCAAAACAAATTTAAAAAACCCCAAACCACTAAACCCAGAGTTCAATTAGTAGGATGTTCTCGCATGAGGTATTTTGAAACAGCTTCCAGGCAAAGGACACTAGAGATAAAAACTACTTGGAAAAAGTGCATTGGATTTGTGTGGCAAGGTTTTGTTAGTGGGGGTGCTACAGGGGTGGCTTCTGTGAGAAACTGCTAGAAACTTCCCTTTTTGTCTGATACACACAATGACAGCTGTTTCCAAGGTGGACCTGCCAGTGGCCAAGGCTGTGCCAATCTGTGATGGTGGCAGTTCCTCTGGGATAATTTATTTCAGAAGGGGGAGGGAAAACTGCGGAAGAACAGCAGCAGAGAGAAGAGTGAAAATGTGAGAGAAACAGCCCTGCAGACACCAAGGCCAGTGGAGAAGGAGAGCAGGAGCTGCTCCAGGCACCAGAGCAGAGATTTACCTGCAGCCTGTGGTGCAGACCATGGTGAGTCCAGCTGTGCCCCTGCAGCCATGGAGGTTATTGGTGGAGCAGATACCCACCTGCAGCCTGTGGAGGACCCCACGCCAGAGCAGGTGGATGCCAGAATGAGGCTGTGATCCTGTGGGAAGCCCATACTGGAGCAGGCTTCTGGCAGAATATGTGTACCTGTGGAGAGAGGAGCCCAGGCTGGAGCAGGTTTGCTGGAAGGACTTGTGAGCCCGTGGGGGACCCACACAGGAGCAGTCTGTTTCTGAAGGACTGCACTCAGTGGAAGGGACCTACACTGGAGTAGCCTGTGAAGAACTGCAGCCTGTTGGAAGGACTCACATTGGAGAAGCTTGTGGAGACTTGTCTCCCATGGGAGGGACCCCATGCTGGAGGAGAGGAAGAGTGTGAGGAGTCCTCCGCTGAGGAGGAAGGAGAGGCAGAGACAACATGTGAAGAACTGATCACAACCCCTATTCCCCATCCCACTGCTGGCAGAGCGGAGGTATTTAGGAGTCTATTTCCTCTTGTCCTGTTGCCTATGACATGGGAGAAGAGACCAACACCCACCTCACTGCAACCTACTTTCAGGTAGTTGTAGAGAGCGAGGAGGTCTCCCCTCAGCATCCTTCTCTCCAGCTAAACAGCCTCAGTTCCCTCAGCTGCTCCTCATCAGACTTGTGCTCCAGACCCCTCACCAGCCTCACCACCCTCCTCTAAACTCTCTCCAGCACATAAATGTCTTTCCTGTAGTGAGGGGCCCAAAACTGAACACAGGATTTGAGCTGGGGTCCCAGCACTGCTGATTACAGGGGGAAAATCACTGCCCTTGTCCTGTTGGCCATGCTATTCCTGACACAAGCCGGGATGCTCTTGGCCTTTTTGGCCACCTGGGCACACTGCTGGCTTATGTTCAGCTGTCTGCCAATCAAAACTCCCAGGTCCTTTTCCACCAGGCAACTTTCCAGCCACTCTTCCCCAAGCCTGTAGCATTATATGGGGTTGTTTTGACCCAAGGGTAGGACCTAGTACTTGATCTTGTTGAACTTCACACAACTGGCCTCAGCCCATGGATCCAGCTGGTCCAGATCCATCTGCGTGGCCTTCCTACCCTCCAGCAGATCAACATTCTCATTTGATGTTGTCTACAAACTTACTGAGGGTGCACTCAATCCCCTCATGGATAAAGAGATTAAATGAAACTGACCCCAATACTAGCCTGCCGAACGCCACTCGTGACTGACCGCCAATGGGCTTAGATTCAGTTCACCACAACTCTTTGGTCCCAGCCATCCAGTCAGTTCTTTACCCAGCAAAGAGCATGCATGACCAGGCCATGAGCTGCCAGCTTCTCCTGGAGAATTCTGTGGGAAACAGTGTCAAAGGCTTTACTGAAGTCTAGGTACATAAGATCCACAGCCTTTCCCTCCACCACTAAGTGGGTCACCTTGTCATAGAAGGAGATCAGGTTGTTCAAGCAGGACTTGCCTTTCATAAACCTGTGCTGGCTGGGCCTGATTGCTTTGGTTGTCTTGTATGTGCCTGTGATGGCACTCAGGATGATCTGCTCCATGACTTTCCCTGGCACTGAGGTTAGACTGACAGCCCAGTAGTTCTCCAAACCTTGCTTCTGGACTTTCTTGTAGACGGGTGGTACATTTGCCAACCTCCAGCCAACTGGGACCTCCCTGGTTAGCCAGGACTGCTGATTAAGTAATTTAAAGTGGCTTGGTGAGAATCTCCTCTGGCTCACCTTTGGGGAGATTCCATCTAGCCCCATTAACTTGTGTGTCCAAGTGGTGTAGCAGGTCACTAACTATTTCCCTGTGGATTATGGCAGCTTCATTTTGTTCCCCATTCCTGCCTTCTAGTTCAGGGAGGTGGGTACCGGCAGCACAACTGGTCTTAACTATTAAAGATTGAGGCAGAGGAGGCATTTAGTACCTGAGCCTTTCCTTCATCCTCTGTCACTACATTTCCCCCTGCATCCACCAGGGGGTGGAGATTCTCGTTAGCCCTCCTTTTGTTGCTGATTTGTATTTATATATTTATATTAATATAAGCATTTTTTTTGTTTCCTTTTACAGCAGCTCTAGTTGGGCTTGGGACCTTCTGATTTTCCTCTCTGCATAACTTCATGGCATCTTTGCAGCCCTCTTGAGCAGCGTGCTCCTTCTTCTAAAGGTTGTAAGTTCTTCTTTCATTCTTGAGTTCCAGATGAAGCTCTCTATTCAGCTAGGCTGGTCTTCTTCCCCGCCAGCTCATCTTTCAGCACACAGGGACAGTCTGTTCCTGCACCTCTAAGATTTTTCTTTTGAAGAGTAACCAACTTTCTGGACTTCTTTGCCCTTCAGGACTGCCTCCCAAGGGACTCTGCTAACCAGTGTCCTAAAAAGATTAAAGTCTGCCCTTTGGAAGTCCAAGGTAGCACTTCTGCTGACCGCCCTCCTGACTTCTCCAAGAACAGAAAACTCGATCATTTCATATCTCTATGCCCAAGGTGACTTCCAACTGACATGTTACCCATGAGTTATTCTCTGTCCACAAACAACAGGGTCAGTGGGATACCTTCCCTAGTTGGCTCACTGACCAGCTGTGTCAGGAAGTTGTCTTCTATATGCTTCAGGAGGTTCCTAGACAGTTTCCTTTCTGATGTGTTGTATTTCCAGCAGACATCTTGGTAAGTTGGAGTTTCCCACGAGAACAAGGGCTAGTGACTGCAAGACTTCGCCCCACTGCCTGCAGAATATTTTGTCTGGCTCTTCGTCCTGGTTGGGTGGTCTGTAACAGTCCCACCATGTAATTATAATCCTCTAATAAGCACATTGTGAAATACACTATGGAAGATTAGCCTTACTTTAAAAGTTCTATTTCTGGCAAGGAACTGGCAGTGCGAAAATTTTCAGAATTCTTGTTTCTTCGCAGCATTGGTGTGTAAGATAATTCTAAATTACAGTGTTATGCAAAGATATGTGTGGATGGGCAGCTGAGTGAAAAGGAAAAAAGTAACTTAGTTCAACTTTGGCATTCTGGAAAACTAGCCCACCATTAGCTCACATGAAAAAGCAGGTATTAAGCAGCCCCTTTTTGGCTCACTCTATGTAACTGGGACCTTGAACTTCTCTTGCAGCTGGATCAATATGTGTTGCACAGCTGCAGGTGTCTGTGAGGTTCTTTCTTATTCCTGGAGTTCTGAGGAGGTTTTATGGATTGTCCTAAATACACTGCAGCTGATTAGTCTTGAAATAACGTGGTATTTTTGCCTTGTTAAAGTGACATAGGGTTTCTTAGTTGCATGAATTTGTGTTGCAAGGAGGGGACCAGGCAAACTGAGATGGATCTGACAGGCACAGAGATGTAGATTGCTTTATCAATGGGCTGGCAGATGCTTTCATGTGAAGAAGTGGTGTTTGTAATTTCTGCCCCTTCTTCAGAATGCTTCTACCTGCCAAAACAACATGACCCTCCTGTTATCTGGACTGTCTGTCAGCTAGCTGACTCCTTTTCTGGCCTCTCTTTCTGCTGGAATAATGAAGCAGCTTGTTTTGAGACCAGAGAAAAAAAGGCCTTAAAAACTCATCAGAATATTGATGATTTTCTAGCCTATGTTATAACATGCTCTTCATTTCTTTGCTTCATTTAACTAGTAAAGAAGTCATATGACAAGCTTTCAGCCTGTGAGATATGACAGGTTAGACATCCTTGCATTTAAAAATAAATAAATTAATAGATTTTAAAAATCTTGACAGCAAAATGTGGAGCTGTTTTTCTTATTCTACAATATCTGGAGGTCTGGTGCTCTTGTCAAGGGCAGATGACCACTGATTTGTCATCCTGAAGACATAATTATTCATTGAGTGCCACCTGCAAATATGGATAAACATTTTAATGACTGTCAGACACATCTAACTCCTGCTAACTACATTTTGAAGCATGTGAGGTCACTTGGATGTCAAAGGTGGTTTTCCATGTTTTCAGCTATACTCACGTTGTTAGTAGTTTTCTAAATTAAGAAGCCAAAAAGATTCTTAAAACAGAAAAGAGGGAGCTGAAACATTACACACTGAATTTTCTGGCAATTCAACTTTTTATGTTTCTGCAAGTAACAAACAGAAAACCTCCCTGCCTGGTGTTCTTCAGAATCCAACATGTAAAAAATAAAGTTCTTAATTATTATTTTTTTTTCTAGAACCTGTAAATTGGTTGTATTAAAACAAAGTAATTATCACAGGCCACTCTGATAAAAGACTGTTTGTCAAAATTGCGGAGGGAAATCTGTGGTGAGAAGCGGATATCAGTAGCACATTTGGAGCAATCATATACAGAATGAGCAAAGTCCAGACACTAAGGTAAGCAAAAGCAATGATATCTATGGGAAATCACTGGGAAACTGTCCCTGGTCTGTGAGCTGTGTGCTGCCTTTGGATTTTAAAAGTCTGCATCATCATTGAAAGATATGTTTTTTTGTTGGACAGATTTAGCTTTGTTCCACAGAACTCTCAGCCTTCTAACAGCCAATGTTAGACCGAAGCCAGCATTATCTGTCTAGGATTAGGAGATGGAAAAGGCCTTTCCTCATTTATGGCACTGCTACTGCTCCTCTAAAGGTGCTTTCCAGCACAAGTGAACAAGTGCATTAAATACTGCTAGTGTTTGGTTCATATTCCTACTGTGAAGAAGCTGCAGTTGTACGTCTGGTCCAACTGGACTGCTCTGCTAATCTTTCTACATAGGTGGAAAGTAAAATCGCATTTGAGTATACTAGCCGATGTTTGCAGAACAGTTATATGTAGATTAATGAAGATGTAGAGTGTAGATTGCATGTCCCTCCACTTCTGTGTGTGGGGTCTCTTTGTACATACTCCTGTTCTGCATGCCCAGGACAGGCAGCCACCTCAAGCTGGGCAGAATAATAAGAGCGTTATACTCATGGCTCACTTTTTGGTATCATTATTAATCAGTGGCTTATACTGCTAGTCAGTACCTGCACTGGCCTGAAGAGCAGAAATTTGTAGCACCACACTGAGGGCTTTCTGTGCGTTGCTGCTATTGCTTTGGGTCTGTTGTGGTATGCAATATATTCCACTTTATAGAGGTGTAAATCTCGCAGCTGTCTGTGGAAGCAGTCTACTGAGGATAGGGAAAACACGCTTGGTTGGGAAAGAGCATGGCTTATGCCAGGGTCCAGTGTCAGCTGTGTCTCCTTCATTTGGTTGTTGAAGAACTGGAGCATTGAGCCCAGCTCTCCAGTACTCTGAGAGCTCCTCCGCCAGCAGAACTATTTTGTTCTGCTCTCTAGGCAATGCAATGGTATAGCTTTAGCAGTGCTCATGAGTTTGCCTTGCATCGCTTATAGTGGTGATGACTAACCCTGCAAGGCATGCTTTGCCTATTGTGAAGAAGGTAAACTTAACAGTTATTTAATTTTACTCTGAAAAAACAGTTGTCTGTATTATTAACTTTGTATGGCCTCTGCTGGGGCCACATGCTGCATTTCTGGGTACCCTCAAGTTGAGAGACCTGTCTAGCTGCTCTGAGTGGATGCTGGAAAAGTAATTTTGTTACAACAGTGGTTTAATCTGTTTTGCACCAGATATCCATGTGCTTCGGTAGAAAAGATGTAGGAGTTAGTTAGGGATTCATTCTGGTTGTGCTCTGAAACACCAAGTAACTCTGAGACACTCTTAGGTGAAGTTTCTTTGACTGTTAAATGAGGATAATATTTATTTCACTTATAGTATAAAATGCCAGTTGGAACTGATTCAAATTTATTATTAATATGAATATTGTTACTGTAAGAGAACTCCTACATTATTCAATATACAGTAGCTGACAGGATTGCACTGGTATAATGATGAAACCTGTGAAAGCAGATGAAACTGTAACATTGTTAATGTGTAGAAAAGCCTTAAGCATCCTCTGGATTCCGATACCGTTGTCCCCTACAGCAGCATTTATTAATGAAATTCACCTTAAAATCCATTATGCTTTTCCCGTTTCTTAATTTTGTTTTATGTTCATGCATGCTTGCACACTGGTCATGATTTGAAACAGCTTCTTGGGATTTACGTGAGCTTTTGTCTTTTGCAGAGCTTACAGAGGTCCTTCTTTGTTCTCTTTTTTTCAGTCTCCCCACTCCTTCTCTCTCCAGATCTCTCCCCTTCATTTCCAGTAGTAAAGCCAGTCCCCACCTCATCCTTTTTCCAGTTCCTTTGGACTAGTGACACCCTCATACCTGGGACTTATATTCTATTTGCATCTTTGACTTGTGGACATTTCCTTACAGCTGTAAATCACAATTTAAAAGTTTTATCCACCGCTGCTCGCAGATCACTTCATGTTCAGCAGCATATTATTACTGAATCTATAAATAAGGGAATAAATCATTGGTTTCTGACTTGCAAAGAGTATGCCATGGCATACAAAAATATATCAATTTTTAATTCATTTCTGAAGGTGACCCAGAAGCAAATTATCATGGTGCAAGTAAAATAGAAATACACATATAATACAGTCCTTGATGAAGAATTATATTTTAAGAGCACCTTCAGGATTTATGAGTTCATATTTATAATTTGCATCTGTTCCATATTTGTTTTGAATTTAATAGCCTATAATTTCAAAGTCATGTAAATACATTCAGTGGGTACTACTGCCATCTCCTGGTCAATATTTAAATTAAACACAGATCTCAAAAGTTAAATCTGATGGTTAAGTGAGATTTTTGAGGTCTTCATTGCTGAAGCTGAACTTAAAAATCCCAAACACTTTAGTGTTTAGTATAGGACCCTAGATATTGGTGTTTGTGGTCAGATTCACTTTCTTTTAACATGAAAGTCTGGCACCGCTTAATATATTTTTTTTTAAGATGGCAAACTTTGGTAGAAATATAAAGATACATTACCTGTGAATATACACACTTCTAGATCTGAAATAGGATTTTTTTTTTTTAAATTATCCTTTTTGATTGCAAAAGTGAAGGCTATCCGGTGCCTGGTGGGACCTTTCCCAAGTAAGATTATCATCGACAGTAATTTCACTTCTTTTTCATTTTTCTCCAGCCAATGGGCCTGTTCCCTCTATTTCCTTCTACAAACATTTGTGCTTAAAAGAAATTGGCAGGGCAAAATATATTTAGTCACTGGGATGGAGTTTGAGTGTGAGCTGTGTGAATTTCATTGTTAATCTGTACATGTTCATTGTTAGTAATAAAACGCCTTTTGGCTTCACAGTGAATTCCACTACTAAGAATGTCTTTTTAGTAGGTTTACCTCATTTTAAATACAGAATATGAAAACACGTCATAAAATAATTAACTCACAGTTCTTATGTTAATTTCATTTACACGTGACCTGTTTTAAGCTGTGCTCTAAGCTGGCGGATGTGTGAAGGGTCTCAGAACTGTCACTGCTATCAATCTTTAATTTTTTTGCTCCTGTGAACTTTAGCAAGTTCATTTTTAACACTTATTGTTGGAGTGGTATTTAACATCTTTTTTTTGCAACATAGGCTAACAAATTTTTAATGTTAAGTGTTTTTTTTGACTCATGCATGAAATGAGAGGAAAAACTTTGAAATTTTGACTTTGTAGTCTCTCTTTCAAATTCAGTGGAGTCACCATACTATGTTTTGTTGGCAAGTCTAGGTAAAACGTAAATTCTATCTGGTCACTCTGAAATGTCTAAAAGAGACTCTGTGTACAGGGAAGAGTGACCAAAGGAAATGCCAACTCTCTTGTAATGCTTACTTGCTTTTCTAGGTACTAAAGCAAAGGCTCACAATGTAACCAAATTTTATGATTATATCTTATACAGAAGTGGAACAGGTCAGACAACTTCTAACTTCACTATTTTATCTTTTTAAGTTTAGCAACATGACTGGAAAAGTAGCTGGTATTGTAAATAATAGGGAGAAAAAAGTAAACTCCTTTGAAGAAGGGAGGGGGAAAGAAAAGAGCAAGATGTTAAAAATCTATTGGATTATACGAATCTGAATAAAGGCAGAATTCAGTGCCTTCTTCTGGGCTTTGGCTTCAATATACCAACATTGTTGACACGGATGACAAAGTACATTATTGTTTTAAAACTCATCTAATTTTGGATAGTAGGAGCAACATAAGAAGTTAAAAAATAATTATGTAAATGTAGATGGAAAATAAACCTTTCTTTTTCAGTTGCAAGATTCTGGAGTTTTTGTGGAGGTTTTGTTCAAGGTCTCAATTCCTCCCTCCTTTGATGTCAAGCATATGGCAAAATACCCTACAGAGATTTCCCCTTCTCAGAATAACTTGCTAATAGAAATTGTGTGCAGAATAGCAGGTAGTCAGTCCTACTCTTTTTAACCCTTCGGACTCAAGATTATCTCACAATAACTTAAGAGACTATCTATTCAGGCAAAAAAATAAGTGTATGTGAGTGTTCATAATCTGACTCACTGAACAAGCCAGATTTCTCATTTAGCAGGGTAATTTGGACTGCTTTGGGTAGACCCAATAAGCTGCTATCAACAGGACTTTTTGTATTGATTTCTAAAGAAGTGCATCCATTTAGATCTTGAGCTCCTAGTAGCAAAATTATCTTCTCTTGGTGGGATTTTTGAGGTGACAGCTGTGACATTTTAGATGCTGCTGAACTTTGGTGTTCACCTGAAATTCATGGAAAAAGTTCAGGTTTGGGTAGAGTGAATGCAGTGGATAGTGGTCAGCCATTGACTCATTACAAATTATTTGCAGCATGCTCCTTCCTTGCTCTTATTTATTGCTTTGAAGTTGGCTGTGTTTATTTTGACAGCCTGCAAGTCTACTGTTTGGAGGTGAGATACTGACAAACCAGTTCCTTGGGTGAACAAGGAAGAACAGTTTGTAACTACATAATTCATCAGACTGTACATAAATCCTTATTGAAATATAGCATTTGTTTGTTTATTAAAGGTCACAAAGCATGGTCCTGAAACTACTCCTTAAATAACAAATAGAGATGGATAGATAGTCTTCAAAAATAACATGGGAAGGCTGATATAAGGACGAAAGTGGAGTGTGAAGCTTTGAAGTCAACATGTACAGATGAGGTGTGGTGATGTGCAGTCATACTTCCTGAAGTAGTTGGGAAGACGCAAGGAACACCACTTGGATGTTGTGCCCCAGTGCACACTCTTGTATAAAGAGATCCTTTCTGGAAAACAGTCCTTTGCCTGCGGTTGCGTTTGTTGGAGATAATTGACGTAAAACTTCATGTAAGATTTTAAGGGGAACATTTTAAGACGAGGATGGTGAGTAAGAAGTGGAGTCCAGAGAATAAATTAGAACCTTATGGTGTTTTGACCTTAACTTCACTGAATAGCTATGGCTCATATCAGTGAAGACAGGAAAGGATTTGAGAAATAATTGAAGTGAGGTTATATGATGAGATTTTTCCACAAACACAGAGCTGTATTTCTCCAAATGAGCTAAAACACACCAGTATGTTGCTGAATAGATGCATAATGGCTTTTATTATGAAACTATTGCTGTAAACCGCTAAATTAAAAATACTAAGGGTGAGTACTGTCTCATTTAATTAGAGTTTAGACTTTCTGAACCAGTACCAACCTATCTCACCTTAGTTGTGTGAGTTTATTGTGTCTGGATGGAACACCTTTCCCATGGAGCTGATATTTTTATCCTTTAAAGACACAGAAAATTCATTGCTTTTTTGTGAGGATGAAGATAAGGGCACCAAGGCCAAATGGGAAGCTGAGGGGGGGAAGGAAAAAAAAAAGTATTAAGAAATTAATTTATTCTAAATTCTGTAGTCTCATTTAGTTTCTAATCATACTTCGCTCCCATCAACTTTTTTTGTAGTGCTGCTGCGCTGCCAAACACAGCTTTTGTTTGGTTAGTTTTTTCCACAGGGTATGATTGTATTTCTTTGCTTGTGAGGTAGTTCATTCTTGCATATAATGGGCTTCATAAAGCTCTCTACACCCTTGCCATTCACATGTTTTTAGGCGAGGCTGTCTGCCAGGCCGTCCTCATGTAGGTGTTGCATGAAGTGCAGGAGTTGCCCTCTGAGAAGAGGCACTATGGGCAGGACACCTACAATGGGGTATCCTGCCCAGACCAGCACGTATGGAACAGGATGCAGAAATAAATAATTTCGCTGCAACAAAATTAGCTTCATGAACAGTATACATCTGTATCAATATGAAGCTATGCTGGAGCCAAGTGGCCTCTGTTTTGGGCCCTGATATAGTATTGCTATGCCGTGCTGTTACTGTCACACGTAGCTGTACCAGCCTGCTCCAAGTTGTGGTCTCTGCACCACAGTTCTTTGGATCTTATCAGTGCACCCCGGAATTCCCTCCTTGCTTTACAGTGTTGATAAAATGAATTACTGACCCTAGTTGAGTGATTCTATTTAGTGGAAAAGAGCACTTCTAGTTAGTGTAACTATGCTGTAGAAATTAATAGTATATTTACTTGTGTACATAACTTTAAAATGTAATGTTGTAGTAACAAAGCTCTTTTAAATTTCCTTTATATAAAAGTTTTAAGTACATGCATCTAAATGTGAGTTCTTTGCTCTACTGGATATCTTAAAGAATGTTTTTTGAGACAAAAAATCACTTTTCTCCAAAGAAATGCTATTGCACTAAAATGTTCGGCGTGGGAAGGAATAATTTAATCAAATGTGCAGCTAAGGCTGTTGCCCAAACTCTCCCAACAATCTGTAGTTGAGCAGCTAATTGTGTTTACATTCTACAAACAGAACAGGTCTGTAAGAAATGGCATGATTAAAAAGCATAGAGGTAAGTGGCTAGATTTTAATTTCATTCAACCAGAGGAGAATCCTATAAACTTAAAGGAATTTAATGTATTTATGACAACTATGGCTTTAATCCATGGTTTTTAATGCTTTTTTCAGTAACACTTGAAGACATCTTGTATGATTGGAGTCTTGCATTTGCACGCCCTGTGGTGGTATGCATAATTGACTAATGATGTCTGTAATTTGCCTGTGTGATTAATTCATTTGAAGCTATAAATATTCTCTATTAAATTATGCAGAAAGTCAGCAAGTTTTAAACTGATTTATTGAAATAAAAAAATCATTCGTTTCTTTTTTTCACACTAAACAAACCATGAATTAAAAAATATCAAATAGTATTTTAATGACAAAAAAATTATAGCAATTGTAAATAATGTAGGTACCCAGTTTTTCTGTAATATGAATGGAAGAAGGAAGGTTTTATTGCTTATTTTTAAAAACTTATTGTGTCAATATTTTTACAAAATTATCCCATTAGCTTCTGTTGAAGTGCATTGCAAACCCAAGAGAGAATAGAAGTCTTGTGGAATTTGTTTTGGGTGTTTTCATGAGTTCTATATGAAACAAGCAAGATACTTTCTTTTCTTTTACCCTTACATGAAACTAAATATTTTTGTTCTTTCTCAGAATGAAAAAAAATCTGAAAAATCTTAATGAAATGCTCAGAATGTTATTCCATGAAGCAATTTTTTTTTTAATGTAGTGGACTGATGTATTTTATTTTTTTTCTGGTTTGATTTGAGCTTACTGAAAAACTCACTACCATGTGGAGGTTAAAGTTTAGTTGGATTATTTTATTTTTGTTATGTTCAGTGAGTATAGGACACTTTGATGCCTAATCTAGCACAACTTATCAATATTCCAGACAAATTGAGGGGGGCAGAGGGGAGGAGAAAAAGGAAATCATAGCTGATACATTTTTCTTTATTCTTTAAACAAATAAGCAGTTGAAAGACAAACCTTGTTGTGACAGCTTTGAAGAGATGTAAGCATTAATGGACTACCATCAGGAAGAAAACAGTGGCCTGATTAAATTTAAAGGAATATTTTCTTGTTCTTCCTCAGTGTGTGCTCACTCATGCAGTGTGCTATCCTTGAGGTGCTTTAAGACAGGGCCATTGATGCTTAGGCTGACTTTCCTCCAGGAAATTGGAGACTGCTACAAGTCAAAGGGAGAAATTCTTTAGTTTGTATCATGAGCATCTTTTTCATGCACAGGTACATTCAGACCATAGTCAGGACTCAAGGTAGTGCTTTCATGTGTTTTGTTTCCTCTTATATAACTTTTTGAAGATCTCTATGCAGTCATAGGAGTGAATTTTCAATAGGAATGAAATTTCACACTCCATAATATGACCTTATCTTGTGTTATGTAGAACCGTATTTAGTTTGAATCTCCTGAAGTATAAAAAGGTGTGAAAGCAGCACTGAAGTTGAGAATACAGGTGTTTAGAGTGGCAGCTCCCAGGTACCATGTATGTCTGTGTGATGAGATAATGTTGCTTTGCCCATTGTCTTGGGAATGTTGCAGTGACTAAACCATTACAACAGTGGTGCTGGCTGTCAATAGGCTGTACAGCTGGAGGACTGAGGAACAGTCTTCAGATGAGGCTGATGATGAAATCATGAATAAGCAAGTAAGTTATTTCTAGTATTGGAAATACAAGAAGGAACAATACAGGTTTGAAGTTCCTCTTCCATCTGCTTGCAGTTTCCAGGTTTCAAGCAAGCCAAAAAGTGGTGTCAAAGACATCTTTGGACTAACTGAAATCGTTCTGAGGAGGAGGCAGTAAGGAGGAGAGGAAATGAGTGTTGCTAGAATTGTTACAGAGCTACATGGGAGTTGCCTGTACTGTGGCTGGTGGAAGATTTCTGTTCATACACATGAAGTGCTATATTTGAACATGCAATTTATAGAAGGATTATCTAATCTTAAAAAATACGAACTGGAAAAATTATACTCTGAACTATTTCAAAGCTCATGATGTTGGCCATAAAGCTTTCAATTCAAGCCCATGTCCTACCTAACATGCTAAATGAATGGCACTATTAGGAGCTGCAACACTATGACATTAGAAAAATTACAGTGCTAATTGGCAGTGCTTTTACAGACCTTAATATTGCTACTTTAAGTTCTCATTGTTCGCTTAACAGTTACATTACAAATCTCCTGATGAATAGCTTTTTGTACAGAATTGTCAGATTCAGCTTTGACAATTCATTTAATTTAATGGGTGTGTAATTCAGATAGGTTAACTGCAAAACGAAAGGGTCATCCTGAGAGTGTCTGCGACAGAAAACAAAGTAATTCCTTGCATCTTTGACAAAATGAGTCAGAAGATTGTTCATATTTATGGATGCTTAATCAGGAAAGACTTATGCAAACCGTAGGATCCAGATCATATGTGTTGTCCATTAAATTCAGGATTAACTTATTTAAGATAAAAGTAGCCATGATTGCACAGTAAATTAAAAATAGTAAATTCAAAGTAAATTAAAGGATGTAGTCTAAAAAAGAATACATTTCCAAAAAAATCGGAAATCCTAGTTGAAATCTTGTCTTAATAGATGAGATACTTGATTAACTAGTGTGTAATCCATGCTGTATTCTTAATACTGTATCACCCAATAAACGATTGTGAAACTAAATCTGTAAATTAATCTGTTGTGTATTGAGTGACAATACTATAGAGTGTGATCTCATCATAAACCACAGCAAGAAAAATACTCTGAATGTCAAATCAAGTTACAGAAAATCTAATTATAATTATTTTTTGAAATGACAGAGTAGCAATTTGTAAACTAACTACAGTAACCTCACTCTCCTTCCTAAAATGTAACTTAGCAGATGATTAATGTAAAATGTGGATAGGATATAGCAGTGTATTGGGAAATGACTAGGAAGATGTTGCTACTGTGAGGACTGTACCTGTCATTGAAATAGTTGACATCATGATAATGGATTGGCTCCCCAGAGGTGCTCCTTTGTGCTTGCAGGGGAAAGCATCCCCTCTTGCCACATTCATGGTCCTTCTGATCGCAGAAATGGGTTCAACTCCTGTGATACTGTCAGAACAACAGGTTCGGTTTATTGTTCCCTTTTAGTCTGTAGTGATGGAGAACAGGGCTGCCACAGGTATTCCTAGACAGCCCTGATTACAGGGTCATTTGCACACCTTATTATGTTTCTTCCTATTTTTTCATTCTTCTTTTTACCACCTTTGTATTTCCCTGTTTTTGCCACAGTTTTCTTGAATTATACATAACATATCCATGATTATTTTTCCTCCATTGGTCCCAGTTTCATAAATCCATACCCAAATTTGTCATTTCTGACATAATTGCCTAGGTAATCTTGGACTTATGGTATCACTGAAATGGTGACTAGGTAGTGCTGGCCGTACAAGACAGTCTCCTAATGCTCTCTGATGATCATCTCTTTGACTGTGCAGTTTGACTCTTTCTCATAAAAAAACCCCATAACCACCTGCAAAGGACAGCAATCCCTCCTGTTGCTGTCTGTAACTTCTGTCAACTTCTCATGTTCGGAGTCATTAACATCCATGAATTTTCTTATATCATGTCCAGCAATTTCTCACACCCGGTCTGTTAGGCACGGTCTCATCAGCAGCCTAGTCATCTGCATGCAGCCCTAATGTGATGTCTTGGCCAGTGTGATAATACCTACTACACAATATGTTTGCTTCGATAGCATCATGAAGGATTAACTTATTATAGTTTTTATTTCTTCGAAGTTCACTTTGATTTTGGAAATACCTAGTAGGTGAGTGTATGATTTATTATATGTCAAATATGTGCATATGTGTTAGAATATGCTAGAAAAAGTTTGAGAGGTCATAGTGTTCAGTTTGCATATGTGTGCAATGGGACCAAATCCTGCAGCTGCAGCCAGTGTGCTCTGCAGCAGTAATGCCTGCATTTTGCAGCTCTTTTCTATGCCTTCCTCTCCACTTCTAGCTTCCTGGGTACAATTCAGATGTGAGCTTTGGCCCCTACACAGTGGAATCTGACTAGACTTTTAGGCAACACATTTTTTATCTCCAGTGTTAGGAGATACAGTGCTAGTTTTATGCTAGATTCTAATTTTCAGAGTTGTCTTTGACTTTGGGAACTACTAGATATAATCTGCCAAAACCTCAAATCTGAAATTCTTGAAAAATTCTCTGTAGGAAATGAATACCACAGTAAAGTTTTTTTTTCAGTGCAAGAGCTTTGTTGGACTGGATCATACTGACTTGTGGTCATCTCGGAGAAAAACTGTGTAGTGATGCCACACTATTTCATAAAATATCCCTACCACTGCTGTCTTCCTGACTGGGATGTTATTCCTATTTGCTATTTATTTTAGTATTGCATGATGCTATACTTAGAGGGTTCTTTTGAGTCTCATTTTAGGGCACTGAACACTCGCTGACTCCAAAGGAAAAATGAACTTTTATCTACTAAAGAAATATTTAGAAGAGGAAATCTCATGCACATGAAGATTTTGAACTTAAATGCAGTGAATGATTGTTATTAATTTCCAAATAAAACTGGAGGAGTTAATTACAAAGTAATCGTAAGACCAGCCTCATGTATTTTGCCTCTCAGAAACAATGAACTAAATGACAAACTGATGTTTTTGGTGTCTTTTAAGTGTGTGCATGCATAGGAATAGATAATAGATGTTCAGGCTACAGGAGTTTTTTGGGAAGATTTGAGCTGGATGGAATTTAAATTTCAGTTGATGATTGGCAATTTCTACGCTGTCTTCAAGAGACCTCTTATGAGGCATGAAAAGGAACATTGTTTCTGAGAAGTGCTCTCAGTTCAGAGTTCAGTAGGATTACAGAATCAGGTCGTTACTAAAACTTATCATACATCAAAAAGAACAGGTTTTGGTAATAATTTATTTTGAGAGGTACCAAAAGGTTCAGTGAATTTTTCTTGCTTTTTTTTAACTTAATTTCAAAAGGGAAAACTTGGAAAAGGTTTTAATTTTTGAAGGATGATCCTTTCTGTTGTGCTTAGGCTTTATTTATATATATATATATATATATATACACACACACACACAATGAATGCGTATTCATATGTGTGTACATATAAATGCAACTTTAAGAGTATGTCTGGAAATATTAATAGGAAAAATTAACAGGAAAATATGCAAGAATTTGTCAATGTGTGGTCAAGGCGCATAGGAGAAAATTTCCTAAGATTAAGCAAACTAGAAAATGCTACTTCATTTTTGCAAAGTGTAGAGAAGTTTTCTCAGGTTCATGCAGAGTAGGTATAGTAGTGTAATTTTTTGCTATTATGATCTTATGCATTTGTGTTACAATAATTTTACTAAATATTTTTTTTTAAAAGTTGGTATATCAGCACGTTTTTTAAAGAATATTTTTCATTTAAAAACAACCGACCACAACAAAAACCACGAAAAACAAGACAAAATACTGTGGGTAACTATTAGATGTTAGAATTACTGTCAATAAAGATAGTGAAAAGAATGGTCTTCCATCTTCCAGAGCAATTTGTGTCTGTGCTAGAAACTAGAAGTTCCGAGGGACTTAATTTTTTTTAAGGATGCTGTATGTGTTTCTGTCAAAAAGCACATCCTCCTCGATGACAGCTTACTGGTTAGAACATCCGTATGCAACAAAGATACTGAAACCTGAATCCAAATGTTGTAAGGACTTCCCTGCACAGTCTGATCAAATAGAAATAAGCATCTAATTCATGATCATCATTTATGCTTTGTCTTCGTTTACAGCTTTCGTAACAAAAACCTCTGTAAATTAAGTATAAAAAGATAAGTGAATTCTTGATTTTTGTGGTGGGATCCATGAAGGCTAATTCTATTTCTTTTAAGGAAAAATACAAATAACAGACATATTTGACAACTTTGAGCTAAGCTCTTATTTTGTCAATATGGCAGTGTGTAGTACTGTATATACAAATATTACTAGTTTCTCTAGAATCTAATTCATTTTTGTGGTGGTGCATATTGGGATAATTTTTTTATTTATGATTATATCTCGCAGAAAAAATAAACATGACTTTAAAGAAGCAAAATTAAAAAAAAAAAAAAGGAAAAGCATGCAGGAGAGAGACCTATTTGTTTAATCTGAGAAAAAGGTACCAACAGTTATGAACAAGAGACAAAGGTAGCAGTTCAAGAAAGTAAACTTAATGTCTTATATATTAAAGTCAGAGAAATGGGAAGTAATCCGAACTAAACATGGGAAAGCATGGAAATATAGGCATTTGACTATCTCCTTTACTAATGCTGTATGGCAATTGTACAGTTTAGTGTCTCTGATCTTAGATTAGGCTGATTTAAGAAAAATACAACCCATTTTTAAAAATACATCCCTCGCGATCTGTCTTTTTACTACATATATTTTCCTACTTATATGGCCTTTAGGCACTGCAGAACTGCAAATAATTAATAACTGGCATTACTAATACATGAGGCGTAGAAAAGTCTGTCATACTGTTAATTTTGTGCAAACTATAATTACTATATTTTAAAGCTGATTGTAATTACTCGAACATATGTCAAGAAACAGGTAATAAAACTGTTTTTTAGATATGGTATAACGAGTTTCTGCATGGTCTGTACTATTTCCACAGGGATACCAAAAATGTAAAAAGTGAGAATAAGAGAAATAAAAGGGATACAAAAAAAAGATTCTCTAGCTTGGAGATAGCTGTGCTGTTGAAAGGAAAGAAAACAGAATTGGAGAATACTTTGTCATTGGAAAAAAAAAACCCACAACTTCAGGTCAATTTTAGTTAGGGTGGTTCTTGTTGTAGAGATTGAGTATGTTGAGCCATTTGGTATTTTTCATAATGTTTTGCAAGAAAAGTTATGTAAGGTAGCAGATTTTCTTCTGTTTTGAATATGCTTGAGTAGAAAGAGGCTTCTTCTCTTGGCTATGTTGATGAATTGTGTTATAGTTAAACTTCAGATGGACCCTTCGTACTTGACTCCTGCTCTAGCTTTTAAGCAGTTTGTGTTCTAAGCCCATAACTATC
The DNA here is from genome assembly GCA_013399365.1 of Pampusana beccarii. NCBI lineage: Eukaryota > Metazoa > Chordata > Aves > Columbiformes > Columbidae > Pampusana > Pampusana beccarii. The sequence continues at coordinate 256,215 of VWYH01008951.1, read as the reverse complement.
CCAGTGAATGTTCTCTAAAGTCTTGTTACAGTCTTGTGTGCTCTACAAAAAGGCCTGTCTGCTACCGTAAGTCAGTAATAATTACTCAGGATTGTTACTGCAGGGCTGTGATTGTAGGGGCTCATGGTTGGTTGTTCTTTACAAAGGTTCAACATATAGGACAGAAATAGATCTTCTGCCTCAGTATAGCTTTTATGTTTTCTCTTATTTGTTCTGGAAGAAATAAGATGGTTCTTCGGTATTAGCTAAAATACGAAGGGAGATAAAGGATACACGTGCTGATGTATGTTTCTTCCCAAACTCTGGCGGCACTCATCTGAACTCTGGGATAGAAAGGATCTTTATTTTTTGTCTCTTATAGAAGAAATGTACAATGAAGGTAGTGACTGCTATAGCCTATGATGCTCTTCAGTTCCTTGCTCTGAATCTGTATTGCCTTCTGTATCCAGCCAGTGCCTGAACCATGAAGTGTGGTAGCTGAAATTTTGGTTAAGGCAATATTTTTCATTGTAGAGTTAGCAATTCACCCCCTACTCAACTCAATCTGTAATGCTCAAACAAATAACCTTTCTTTGAAATTACATTTTTCACTTCCCTCCCTACCACAAAATCAGTATTACTCACTAAGAAAAACCATTTAGTTTTAGACACATTTTTCTACAAGACTCTACAAACCTATTCTGTCATTTTGTTTATCTTCTCTCCTTTTGTATAGATGGAAAGATTTACTTATTTATTTTTTTACCAAATTAACTAGGAATATTTCTTTCTTTAAAAATAAATAGGTATTTCTTAAAACAAGAAAGTAAATGCCTTTTTCTTTTAGTGTATATCCATAGCCAGCTCTTTACATTTCAAAATGGTTTGTCAACATATCACTGCCATGCTTGTCACAGCCTCTCTGAAGCTGTTAGAGTGAGACAGAGTGATTTTTCTACCACAGGAGCCTGGCAGTGATTACAAGCCTAGTGATACTTCTGCTGTGCAGAAAATTGTTATTGATGGTGGTAAAGATAAGGCTGATGAGGGAAAAGTTGTTGGGCTGAGCAATGATACGGGGAAGTGAGGGAGTTGAGTTTTTTTATGACTGAGTGGACCCTGGTCATGTCCAGTAAAAAAGAATACCTTTTTATAAGTACTAGAATCCAGCAGTCTTAATCCTATCCTAGTTTTTCGCCTACTGTTTTCAATTAATTTTCTGAACAGTCTATTAATTCTATTAGAATGTGTTGATAAGATGGTATCAAAAGAGAAACATCAAATGTGTTGTGTAGGGACGGGGAGTTTCCCAAAGACTCTGAATGAGAGACTTAATGTAATGGGACAGTAAATACTTAAGATTAAAATTTGCTAATTTTTTTCCACATGTGTGTAGTCTACTGATGATTTTCCTTTGTACTGGATGTAGCATAATGCTCATTTTTAATTTCCCTTTCAATTACAAAAACTTATTGGTTTCTCCTGTCTGGTTATCTGTAGTGCAAACAGCTTCTCAAGTGCCAGCTTCACACTGATCTCTGTTGTCAGCACAGTAGGCTTGAAAATTTCTGTGGATTGGACCTGTTATGCACATGGGAATATGGGTATGTCTAGTAGGAAAGCCAAGCCAACAATCATTGTGAGGCTCAAGTGTGTTGCTTTAAAGTATGTACTTGAAAGCAGCCATTGGTGTGCTCTTAAGTGTCGGAAGTAGCATTCACTCAGTGCATCTTGGTTTGTGAAATTATTGCCAAGTGCTGTAGGAACTCAGAGAGTCTTGGTGAAATGTTAGTGGTTTTCACTCCTGTGTAGTATAAAAGCCTTGATCATGCTGCTCATAAAAGCACTAGATTCAGCCCCATGATTTTCCTTTGGTTTTGTGACAGCCCTCCCTGAACTATTTGGAATGAATTAGTAAAATATGGAGGGAAGTTAACTGGGTACTATTTAGTTTTATTTAGCTGGGATATCTGTAGCTTTTAAGGGTCAGATCTTGAAGATAACTAAAATGTAGGAAAAATTCTTAGTGTGTTGTGTTTTGGTTTTTTTTTTTCTTTTTCCTAAAGTTTGCCAAAATGGAGTTTTCCATTAGCATACAGATACCAAGAATGTGTCTTCATTAGCAAACTAAACAGGGTTAAAGTATAGTCTGAACACTGGCATGTGATTTGCCCATTTTGTTAAATTATTAGGATGATCCATGGCATGATTTTAGCCCAGGCCTAGTTATGCTTTTCCAGAGACTGCCTGAGCTTTTGTTGGGGGAAAACATAGCCTGGGTTGCTCCCAGGGGCAGTGTGGCTGATGGTCCCATGCCTGGGGGCCGGGAGGAGAGGAGACAACCAGGGACCTTAGTACAGTTGCTGCAAGTGGTGCTGCGCAGTGCTGGAGAGCAGACCCAAACCTCTTGTATATATCAGCACGGATGTAACCCAAATGCATTTAGCTTTGGTCCTTTAGTGAAGTGTTGCCCTTTAAGATGTTTTGCAGCAACCCTGAGTGTATGTAGAGCTTCAGCTGAAGTCATGGAAGAAGTCAGAAGCAGCTTACCTTTTTTAGGTTTTCAAAATAATTTTTCATACAGAGCAATAATCCTTTTAGTACTGACAGTAGATAAAGCTTGCTGTGTTTGGACACACAATAAATGTGACATACGTGAATTCGTTTGTAATTTCTCTCTGTGGGGTAATTTTGGTGTAGAGGGCCACGCCTCCAAACTCTGTGGGGAGCTGACCTTTCTACCAAAAAAATTGTTAAAAAGCATATATTTGTCCCTCCATACCTAGCAAAATTTCAACTGGTACTGAAAGCGAAGGACATTTACAGCGAGAGGAGCTAAGGAGGTGGGAGGCAGGAAATAAAAGATACGCTAATGGTAATCTCTTTGACCATCTACTCACCTACAGACTATTTGAATATCTATTGAGATGTGTCACTAGCATCACATTAGGAGGTCATATCTCGATGTAAGGTTAGCTGCTGTTATAGCACCCTGGTTCCAACAGGTTGTTAGTCTCCAATTGCATTGATCCTAAAAGTGCTCCTTAGAGTTAGTCAGGCTAAATTTGGTAAATCTAGTATTGCCAAAGCAGCTGAAGTTTTCGCTCTGAAAATTCTTCTTTTATGTTTAAAAGAAAACAACACGAAACCTCAAGCAGAAGCATAGCTGAGAAACAGCAATGTTGGGGTGCATCATGTCACATCTGCTGTGCCATGGGCTTCTCCCACCTCATGTCACCTGCAGCTATCTGTGTTGGCTCAGGTGTGAGCCATCACTCCATAGATGGCAGAAGCAAGAATAAATGCTGAACTTTAATGCAACCTGTGCTCCTTTCACTCTGGTCCTGGCTTTTAACCTAGAATAAACCATTTCAGTTCACCAAACAGGCAGAAAGCTAACCTAAACTAAAGTTTTTGTATTCACTGCTTGGCTTAGGAAGTTGAAAGAGCTCATCAGAGTGGATGACACACCAGGAAGGGACAGAAAGGCGGGATGGCAGCAGCAGCTGTGAAACTGCCTATGGCTGCCAAGGAATTGCAGCATGGAAAGAGGCAGTAATGCTACCTTCCCCCTGTCTATTAGCAAATCTGGGTGTTTACACTGTGTGTTAGAATTTTAAGTTATTTGTGGTACATTTCTAAGTCCCATGTCTGTATACACACTGGAAAAATCTCTCCCCTCTACCTTATCTGCATAAAAATGAGAATTTCAGTGACACAATTCCTGATCTTGCAGGGCATTTGGAAGTCAGTTTCAAACTTACTAGGCAGGAACAGTATGTATTTAGTTGATATAAAGGTATATATGTATTTATCAGACTGTACTTTCTTGAAAGCATAGTCTGTGCATGAGAGACTGAGATCTCTTTAAATAGGATTCCTCTGCATCCTTCAGACAGTAAATAATGTAAACTGTGTGAATGATGTGAAACAAATAAAGTGCTACTTAAGATTGCATCTGTTGGAGATAATAGATAAATCTTTGCTCTCAGCCCTGTGACATTATTCCAGTTCTATGGTAGACGTATTTTCAATTTCAAAAGGAACTTCAGGGGAATCTCTTAGCAGATACAGTCTCTGAGCTGCTTGAAGGATCCAATCAAGTAGATAACATGTCTTATGAAAAGCTGATTTACAAATTTTGTTCTTCCGGGAAGAGAGGGAGAACATTTATAAATATATGAAAACCAAGTATTTGAGAAGTCTGTTTTAATCCATTTTAGTATATCTATGCTATCATTGCATTTGTGTATAGTTGAGCACTATAAATAAGCAGTCATCTAGCTCAGTGATATAACCATTGCTCTTCTGTTCATACCAGTTGTGTGTGGGGCATGGGGAAGAGGTACCACAGGTCTTCCAGGTGGAATGTTATTGAAAAAATCACTTCTGAAGTTTGTTGAGTGACTTAATCTATTTGTTAATTAAGAGTCACTAATCAATTATACACTATAGTTTCTCTTTAATGTCACATACGTGTTTGACAAGATACCTTGTAAGCAAGTGTTCATGGGAGTTTATTTTTTGTGATAAATGTGATCTTAGAATAAGTTAAACTGTATATTTCATGCAGCAGTTGACCTTGCTCTGGGTTTAGCAAAACCTATTTGTGTAGGAAAAGTGACAGAGGATTTACAGATATGTTTCTTTTTATTAAGTACAGAAAGTCTTAGTATATTATGTTATAGTGTGGAATAACATAATGTAACAAAGAATACTGTATTTTTGAGGATAACAAAAATGAAACTTAGCTCTGATTAGCTTTGATTTCATTAGGCTTAATCTGATAGTAAGGAAATACTCATATATATGCTAATGTATATTAAAAAGTCATTAGCTTTAAAATTCTTCTATCTTGCCTTTTTGTCAACATGACCTGTTATGAAAATAAGTGCTTATCTGAGGAATGTTCTTAATTTCTTAATTACTGTTTCATAAAAAAAGGACTGTAGGTGGAGGGCAGCTTAAAACTTGACTTGCTTTGTCCTTGTAAATTTTCAGCAGGGAGCTGGTCCATGAGATGGAGACAGCTATAACAGCTACATTGACAGGTACAGCTCGGCACCCTGGCTCTGGTTATAACCCCCCCGCAACCTGTTAGTAGAGCCGGCTGTGCGCCTGCACCTCTCCTGCTGCAGCACAGATTGTTGCCTTTTCAGTTGCTCATGAGAGTTGGAGCTAACTCCAGGTTTTGCACCCATGCAGGGAAGGCGTGCAAAGTTCTCTCTTCCACCAGCTTATGCTGTGGGGGCTGGAACCTCTTGTAGAAGGGTAGTGGAAAAAAAAAAAGGTAGCTGAAGGTGACAACATCTTTTGCGAGCACAGCTAAATTTGCAAGGTGTCGTTGTTCTGCACCCTCGTTGCCAAAGTACACCGTGCATTTCATCACTCTGCCGTGAAACAGCAGATCCTTTTTGTACGAACAACAGGCTCCACAGATGCAGTCAAACAGCAAATGTGGTCTTGGTCTTCTAACAGAAAGGAACAGCCTTGTTGCTGCTCAGTGAAATATTATATACAATGTATTTCTCAGTTGTAGGAAATCAATTCTAATGTGAGTTGAAGAGTATTGTGCTTATCTTTGCTATAGTTTTCACATTACAAGAGGAAAAAAGTAAATTGTGCAGAAGATGAAATCTGATTTTGATGGCTTTTAGATTGCCTTCCTTTAGGAAGAACATTTGTTTCTTTGCGTTTATGTGCTTGGTGGCTGAAGGTGCTGAGAGACACTGCCATCCAAAAAGGTAATATTCTGGGAAAATTTTAAGAGTAAATTTTAAATTGGAAAATCATTAACATTTATTAAGTCCTAACAAAAAAAAATAAGAACCTATGTACTCCAAAATTATGTTATAGGCTGTACTCAAATATAAGTTTAAATATTTTCATTGACCGAAAGGATCTTTATATTTCCGTGTTTCTAAATATAACAATATATTTGAAGGTAATCTTCTCAAACTTGATGGGTCGGGGCACAGTAGTGCATGCTGCTCCATCAGAGAGTGTTGTTTCAGTCTCAGTGAAGGAAAACTCAGTTGTCATTAGAAGTATAAGGTGACTCCCTCTTGACTTATCCCCAGGGTGGTTTGGTGCAAGATTCCTTCCAGTCATGAAAGATAGATTTTTTTTTTTTTTTTTTTTAAATTTTGAGGAATTTTATGAATTTTGTTGGGGGGGGAGGCAAATGCAGTCTTATAAAATGAATAATCCTTTTAAATAACATATATTCAGTGTTCTTTTTTCTTCAGGAGTTCACAAATTCTTCTGTTTTCTAGGATAAATATTTTCAGTTCTAAAATCAATTCTTAATTCTATTTGGACTCAATATTTAAAATCGAGCCAGATGAAGCTACCACACTGTCTGCTACTTAACACATCTTTTTAATTTGAAAATCAAATGGGGAATAACTCTTTAGGAAACTGTGCCACAGCAATGGTCCTTGTGTTGTTATGGCTCCAAAAACTATGCATTAGGAAACACCAGAAACAGCGCTCTCTTTTGGTGGTGGTTTAGACAGGTAAATCACATGTATGGCAGGCAGCTGTTGTACTCTACTGGACTTGTTGAGGACTCTGGTGAAATACTATATTCTGTTTTGTAACATGGCCTGGTAAAGAAACCCACCACCATGGAAAACAAACAAAAAACCACAAACACCCAAATAAACAACAAAACCCCTTAGTACTGCTGTTTTCCACACCAAATGTATATGAAAGTGCCTTACAAAGAGAACAAGAATAACCTTGTAGAGATCCCAGGTTGGCAGAGGCAGGTAAATGCATAGGACAGAAATGTAATAGGTAGTGCAGGGGCTGAAGAGGAGAAGATGGGTGTGGGGAGGTCATAGGGAGGAGGGCAACAACAGGTAATAGAGAGGAACGTTAATATGCAGCTTGAGATCTGCTCAAGGTGACTTTTAGGGACACAGAGAACAGTTTTGATTTACCTCCTGAAAGAGACCCCAGGGAAATTGTCTGTTTGGAAAGCGTTCAGATGAATTACATCTTGTACAAGAGAGGAGTTTTGCATCGTGTATTTCTGCAGACTGTGGGTTGGGGTTATGTATGGTTTGATGCAGGGAAGGTCACAAGTTTAACCCTGAGCACTTCTTCATCCTATGTCCTCAAGCCAAAAAAGGAAAAAGCTTTTCTAGAAAAGTACAGTGCAATTGATTTAACCTAGACACTAGTTTGAGAGAAATTTTGGGGATATAAGCTGAAAACATTGTTCAACAAACAGTTTAACAGTAAGAATAATCTAAAAATGTAAGACTACTTGGAGAAACCTTGCTGTTAAATGAAGAACATAATTTGATGACTCGAGAGGTCATAAAACTCCTCAAAGAACACTTTATAGCTCTGATTAATATAATTCATTTAATTAAGAAATATAATAGTAAAGGCTACGGAAAAATACCTTGGAAAAACAAACTGGCTCTGAAGAGTTCTCCAAAATATTAGCAGGAAACAAGTTCAAGGTTTATAGCCTGGCAAATGAGTGTTAACAGGAGGTCTGTTCAGACTGCAAAAAAAGCTGAAAATAACAGGAAGCATCCTAGTGCCATGCCTGTTTTTCTGAAAAAAATGAACAACTCATCCAAAGGGAGGCCAGAATACGAGCTACAGCTATTTCTGAGATAGCTGCTTCTACAGGTATCCTTCATTGTTGTTGGAGCTTTGTTTTGGTCTGGTTGGTATGTGCATGAGGATGGATTCAGGGATCTGTCATCCAGTTCATATTGAGGGGGGAAACAGAATGCCAAACTCAAAAAATCCGGAACACAAAACCAACAACAAAAGAGACAGAAAAAAACCCCGCCACCCAACCTGTGTTTGGGGTTTTTGTGTATATTTGTTTGTTTTCAGTTAAACAAGATTGAATAGGAAAAATGTACGGTTCAAACTGTAGTAAATGTAAAATATTTGGGGTTTTGATTAAATTAATTCATCTTGTCACAGTAGCAGCTTCAGCCTGATACACAAGAAGAAGAGCAGGCTAAGTTCACAAGCCTGCAGTGTAATTTCCTTTTTATGCAATAGTCTGGAAGTGAACACGCTCACTGAGAATGGGAGAAAATAATTCTATCACCTTCTCTGCTGTTGCAATCCTGCATCCTTCTCTCTCCTAGAGAAGATACTAAACTCATCAGGCTATTTGCTATTCTTAGTGCTTGTTATTTCCCTTCACATAGTGAGCAGATGTTCCAGCAGTGGTTGGTATCAATTTTTCAGGTGATTGTCCTGAAAATGCACCCTGAATAAACAAAATATTAGGAATTAGGAAATTCTTCTTGAATGTGTGATACCCAAGTTTAAATCTACTTTGCGTTCACTGAAAGCAGGACTGTGAACCAACTTCTAATGCACTGATAACAGCACCCTGACATGTGATATTTTTCAACACATAGGTTCAGGCTTATCCTTGAGAAAGAGGAATTTCATATTTAGATCTAAGTGTTAGAGTCTAAGCCCATAATGACACCAACTGAAACTGAATTTTTATTTTGAGAGAGCCTAGCATATTCTGTGTCCCACTCCTTCTCCACAGAACAAAAATAATTACTTAGCTCAGCTGCCAATATCACTTGTGTTGGGAGTATGAAAGACATCCAGCTGCTGTTTACCTACAACTAATGTCCTCATTAAAGTATGCTGGCAAAAATTCTCTGACTAATGCTGGTTGTGAATGTTACTTTTTCCAAAGATTGTGATGTTGCCAGCTTCCATACTTACCTGTGTAACTTAATGGTGTAACTAAATCCTTAAATATATTGGCATAACAATCAGTAAATAAACAGACCATAATATACAGCAAGAGACTAGTCTGGAAAAATTCTTGTATCTAGACTAGAAGCTGTGTATATCCCCCTTTGTCATTTTAAGTACAGGTACAGCCAAGGCAGGTCTATAGCACTTTGTCTGTTGGGGAGAATCTGGTTTATAAAATGTATTAGTTAAAGATACACTAAAAGTAATGAATTACTTCCTGGTGTCATAGCTGTAGAATTTATTTTCAGCAAGCATGAGAATCTGAAAAATGGAGTCCCATTCCCACCTATGGTTCCTCCTGGTGTAATTTAGGATTTGGCACATGTCCACGTATCAGGAGGCTTGTATTATTTTCAAGTTTAGTACATACATCATTCAGTTATACTCTGAAGCTGTGTTCAGTCCATTTACACTGCCAGTCTTTCCACCTGCTAGCCTCTGTTTAGAAATTCTTAAAAAAGAGGAGTTTCTTTGTTACTAATACTTATGAAACTCAGTGTTTTCTATAAAATGTTTTGATTTTTAAATCACTGACTGTAAAGATAACAATATATCCAATTTTATCTACATCAAAGGCCTCAGTAGTGTCTTAGAACTTCATAATCTAGGTTTCTGGTGCAAAGTTGCACCTGTTTAGAAAAATTGTAGAAGTCCAGAAAAAAATGAAGGCATTCCTACGGGAATCCTTTATCTGATGACTAGCACTTTTCTTGTTATGCCTGGGTAAACAGATTTACTCATTCAACTAGAATTAGCATCACACATGAACCATGGGACAACGTTTTGGCAAGAAATGAGGCTTGTCGTCTGATTTCCAATGAAGATTTGAGATGAAACATTGTATGATCACATAATCTTGTTAAATGTAGCACAAAACACTAAGTGTATTAGAGCATGTATTTAAATGATAACAAATCCTGCTGTTAGACCTAATAGAAAACAGTTCTTTCTCCACTCAGATACTGTGCTTAGAAAGGGATTCCTTTCCACTTTGGAGCTATTTACTCTGTCTTTTTTTTATGTTGACCAGTGTATCTTTATACATACTTTTAATTGTTAGCTTTTAAATGTTTGCCCTTTTTGTCAGTATATATTTTTTAAGAAACATAAATCTTTATGAAGTAGAAATGCCTATTACACTATTATAGTATATAATGTATAAAGTGTGTATTGTTATATAAAATGCAAGTGATATGAAATATACTATGTGTATAGTTATAGTATGCCTTTTATTGTATGTTACAATAATATTAGTTATCTTTGCATATGGTTCAAGGGTAATATCAGAAATAAAGTGTTTGAAATATCCATGCCCATTATAGGAAGAATTTGCATCACTTTTATTGTTTTCAGGGGTAGTTTGTTTTTCGTTAAGTGTTTTGCAAAGTAAAACACATATAGTCATAAACTTTGGTGAAAAGGGGTGATAGGCAAGACTTAAAAAAAAGGGGGCTCTACAATTACTCAAGAATCACAGCTAGTTCCTTTAATAGGTGTTAATCTGTTTAAAAACCAGTGTAATTTTCAGGACTTCTATTTAAAGCCTATTGCAATTGCTTATAATGAAGTATGCAAAGCCTTTCTGCAGGACCAATACATCTGTCTTCTAATGACTGGTTATTTCAGCCTGCCTTTTAGTATGGAGGGTCCCTGTGTCACACGCACTACAGCTCTGCAGCTGGCACACCCATCATTCCCCTGGCTGCCCTCTTAGAGGTGTTGGAGCTTTGTGTGAGGTGCCAGAGCAGATCCACAAAGCTTATCCATGCTTAGAACTGTGCTCAGTTTTCATGCTCACTCACTCTGTCTGTTTATTGGTACCTGTTACAAAGAAAAGGTCCTGGTTAGGCAGGTCGTGCTCTGACCCAGATTTGTACTACCAGTACCTTTCCATGCATTAGCACCAAGGTGCTGTCCTAATATTGCTCATCCATACTATTTCCCAGTATTTCTATGTGGAAATGCAGCAAATATAAAGTGCTTTCTTTCATGCAGAGGAAGAGGTAAAGTTTCTTCAAGGCATACAGAAGGGATGTGTCTCTCTTTCAGGACTAGAGGTGAAGGAATGCCTGTGCACTGAATCTCTGTTTCAGCAGATGGGTATGATGCCCACCTGCTGTCTGAAAATCACTGTTTTGTTTTGATATAATAGTTATCACTGAGATACGAATTAAAGTTGGTATCTTCTAACTTGAGTTTCTAGAATTAGATACTCAAATACAGACGTAAAGACCTGAAATAAAACTAATTCTATATTACTATGAACATCAGGCACACAGAAATTTTGTATTGAAATATTAATACAGAGATTTGGTTTTGTACTCATATTTGACTATTCTGGCTAAAGGTTTCAAATACTGGCTTTTCAAATACTGGTGTTTACTCGTAACAAGAAGCTGTAACTGTAAAATATACATGTTTATTAGTGGATATGCCTACATATTATTTTATTGAAGGTTTGTAAAATGTAGAATTACAAAACTATGCACATATCAGCTGCTTCATATTCTCTAGGTACTGTCAGTTGTCCTTGTTCACCCCTGTAATTTTCATCACATTAATGTAATTCATTAGATGTTTAGGAGAAAGAGGCATGCTGGGTATTGTAGAATAGAAGTAGATTAACTTTGAGGTTTTACCAAAAATGGAGAATTTAGTGTTCTGCAAACTCCTTATGAAGGTGTGCCTAGCATTGTGCATACAAAGTAAATGTAAGTGCTGGTAACTGACGGCAGAACTGCCATAGCTGGGCACACACTTGTCTTTCCTCGATTGCAAAATAAACTGTCTGGCAAATTCTTGAAGTATGTGTATTTCCATGACATTTGCTGATGTGATTGTACCGTACAAGCCAGCACAATAATGAGGGACAGCATTACACCTGGCAGATTCGCGTCCTGTTGTGCCCCTGGTCTGCAGATGCAAACTCAGAGGGCAGGGGATGAGCTGCTGTACATCCTGTCTTGTTTTGCCTGCCCACATGCCATCCAGTCCAGCCAGCTGCTTCCAAACTGCTGGGAGCAGTTTCTGTCCATAAGGATAGGCAAATGTTGAGAACATCATGGCTACAAGTAAGGAAAAATCCCTTTAAGGGAAGCGCTCATGGTGGCGACATGGTCTGTGTGGTGATGGGAGGGGAGAAAGAAAGAAAATAGGTTACAGTGTTTCATTACGTAATTACAAAAGGTGATTTGAAGTTGATCGTCTTCAAGAAACGCTGATGAGGGTAAATCTCTGTGCACTTAGAGGTCTGAATGCTGAGGACAGATCAAGTCTCTGCAGACTTGCATGGAAAAGCACAGCTAATTCATGACCTCCTTCTTTATCCCACTAGGCTCATGCCTTGTAAAAGCAGGACAGATTCTGAACTGCACTTTATAAACGCAAAAATGACCAAGTAATTTTCAGGCATGGCTGAAATAGGTTAATTTACTTTTGTTCGTTCTTTGTGAGAAGAGGTTAAAATCCATTTAATGAAAGCATTCCCTGTTTAAATTTTGTTGTAATATAAATAACATACCAACATTGTTTTGCTTCAATACCAAAAAGAAGAAAAAAAACCTCTTAAAGTGAGAGAATAAGCTGTTATCTGTAAAAAAAAAAAAACAAAAACCAACACCAAAAAACCCCAACAATTCCTTAATTTCCTAGGCAGTCCAAAAGAAGCTGTAAACTCTAATCCTAATGAATTAAAGAATTAAAGTACATATTAAATTATTATATTTTGTCTGTGAGAGGAGTTTGTGATTAATTTTGTGGCTTGTGAAGAGGATTTTCCAACTTTTTTCGGTATTACTACTTTTTTTTTTCTTTTTGCCTTCAGTAACTTTTCTGATATGTCAGAAACCACCATTAGTTCTACAACACCAAATCACTTCAAGGTCTTCTACACAACCACAGTGCATTGGATCTGTCTCATACTTTGTGGAATGACATTGTTAATATGCTATACCATTTCAGCCTACGTTTGTGTCAGCTTTCTGTAGGGGTTATTGCCTGATCTCAATTATAAGGAAAGTGCCTAGAAAACTGACTAATGGATGGTTTGCTCTCTTCTTCCCTATCTGTCCTTGGCACCTGTAATTCCATTTTATCCTAACCAGAAATACCTGGCCTGGTACGTAAATCTCATCTAAACTCACATATTCATATGTCCTTTACTGGAGAAAAAGATAAGTTATCTTATTGTATGCAAAAGTTTTTGTGTCTTTCTAGGCTCCAAAGGGAGAACTGAAATAAAAAAAGCAGTGATTATTATTTTTTTTTTTTTTTTTTAAATCGAAGAATATATACATAAAATAAGTGAGAGACAGTAGAAGATTATACTGGAGAATATATGCAATAATTTCTGGATCAGCAGTTTATATCTGCTCCTGCTAAAAGGCCAGGTTGATATCTGCTCAGAATACAAACCTATGTAGAAAGAAGTTATCCCATGCCACACAAGTATTTCTGATGAATGCAATACAAAAACGTTTTGCACCTCATGCAGAGGAGAGCTCTGCACTAAGTATAGAAATGGGATGCTACTGACTGATTTGAAATGGTTTGTAATTCAAGCCCAGATTTATTCACATCAATACATTGGCATCATTAAATTGTGTATGTGGAAGATACAGTGCAACCTTACCCATTTACAACCACATAAGTTACTAAGCTTAGCTGTTCAGAGCTGTTCGATATCATCCTTCCATTGTATTTTCTTTAAGATGATGTATCTTTGATTTTCACCCTTTCAGTTTTGTTTTCCTTGCTTTCCCTCGGTTGCCCTTTTTAATAATTGCTTCCTGTTTGGATTATAGCATATCTTTAGGCTGTGTGTTCCCTACTTGCTTTATGTACTGTTGTTTCCTTCTTGGTGAAGGACTAGACCTGAAAACTTCTCGTCTGCTTTCCTAATCATGTTAAGCTGCTTGTATTAAAAGTTGTAAACGTTGGTAGGTATAGCCTATAGTAAAACTCAACATTTACTTTAAATAATGTTACATGAGATTACAACTTTAATTAAAACACACAGTTACTAGGTCTTGATATTAGAGAGAGCTTCTTTTAGCTGTTACACTTAAAGCTTACTCAGCAGCATGACCTAACTACACTGTGCTTTTTTATTCCTGGCATTAAAAACAGTCATAACGAATCCTCATAAGGAGGCAATTTTCAAGTTGATTATTTTCCAGAAAAAACAGTTTGGGGATTAAAATATGTGGAAAACTTGCTACCACATAGCAAAGCATGAGCAAAGTTATAGGACATAAGAATACAACTGATACGAATAACATCACTCAAAGGAAATGTCACTAGGTATGAGCGGGAATACGACACAAAGCTAAAAAAAAAAAAATGTGTGTTGTTCAAACATTTCTTTCTTGTGTACAGGATACTGGGTAAGATATACATGTTAATAAAAAATATCTCCCACAAGTACATTCTATAATGCAGAGCAGAACTTTATATCAAATTTTAATATTTGTCTTGGCAATAGCTTGGTAATAGTGAAATCGGAAATATAGGGAGCTATGAAAAATGAAGCAGCTACTTTAGGAGCAGTATTTTATTGGACCATGTAAAATATGTATCAGTTACATGAATAGGTTAGGCATCATTAAAATAGCTCTTTCAGAAAAAATTCAGAAAAAAATGCACTTTTGACATAGTTACTAAAAATGAAGTTAAAAAATATCTCTAATAGATTTAATTTTCATTTGATTGCTAGTTCATGTCAAAGCAAAAATATGAAAAGTGACGGATGTTCTTATTTTATAGTGCCAGTCCTATGTGACATACACATCATTTAATATTACACTTAATGAGAGAGAAGCAGGTGATCTTGACAGATGGTTCTTGAATTTTCACTTTTTAACCAAATCCTTCTTGAGCTACACTTTACATTTCTTTTTAACTTTAAACCTACTGATGCCTTGAACCATGTGCAAATCCAAAATATTCAAGTGGGAGGAAAACTTAGCTGTGTTAATTGTGTGGACTACACCAATTACTGAGATAATGTGATGGGTTTAAATTGGGATTATTCAGTTGCTAAGTGGATTGGTAGGAAGGTTATGTGTTGTGTGGTGGTGTGGGTTGTTTTTTTGGTTTGGTTTGGTTTTTTGTTTGGTTGTGTGTTTGTTTTTTGTTTTTTTTTGTTTTGTGGTTTTTTTTTTTTTTTCTATTTGGTGGCTTTTCCATTGGGCAAGTTTTCATAGCTCAAATACACCCAGCATGTCTAGTGTCACCCTGTTTTCATTTCCAGGGGTCAAGTTTTATTTCTAGGAATAGTCTAAACAAAAAAGGAATAATTAATTTGTTGAGAAATCAAATGACTTATAGATCTTCTGAAGGAGCTAATGTTGCAATGAAGTGCAGGAGATGTGGGCACATAACTTCCTATCTACTGTATACAGACAAACTTGAAGTTACAAGGCTATCAACAGTGTTGCTCATGAGCAGCAGAATTTAGATTTATTTCAATTAGAAATGGTTATACTGTTACAAATCATTTAGGCTTCTTTTAAAACTTGTAGTAAGATTATTTTCAGAAGAGTATGCTTTAGTTTAAGATGTCTCCTTAATGCATCTCCTACATTATGATGGGTTATTTTTCAGATTCATAGGCTCATGCAACAGGGTAACCCTACAGTGAAATGCTCTGTACTACTTATGTTCTGCAGGTAATTAGCTACTGCACTTTAGTTCATTACTTCATAGGTGATAAATTACTTTTGGGAAAAATGCTTTTAAAGAGTTTGACAAGTTTAATTAATCTATTAAAACTTTGACTCTTGGATGAATTTACAAGAAACATCCTCCTGATTCAAGGGCAGCTCAACTACCACCCACTACCACCAAAGCAAAATGGCACTGAGTAAGAAGCACAAACAAGACCAGTGAAATGAAGGAAACAGGTAGTCCTGCACTTGGACACCCAGAGTACGGGCAATTATACATTTCACTGAATGTACAGCAGAAGAAAATTCTTTGTACTGTCCGTGTAAACTGATGACAGGTAATTAGTACCCAAAGCAAAAGAAATTTTTGTCAGATTTTGTGTTTTTTCCACTGGGAATACTTTCATTAAATCACAAATTCAGGGAAAAGAATATTAGTATTATACTCGGAATACAAATTTGAGTACTCAAAAGGTAAAGCACGACTTAAGGCTTCCTTAAGTGTTTTCATTTAGATGTATTTCAAAATGTGTGCTTTTTTTAACCTCATTTGAGGTTCACAATACCTTTAAGCAACAGCTCTTTGCCATTCTTGTTTTTTCTGTTTCCATATGTTCGTTTTTATTTCTAGTCTGCTGTTTAAATCCTACTCTGAAAGCGATATTCCAAATTTTTTCAGGATTCTTTCTTTGATGCTGTGTCTAGTGTTTCAAATATATGACCACTTCAAAAAATATAAATTTTACAGCAACTTTATAAGTCAAAGCAGTATAATTGTTTGTATTTTGGTGTCAGTTATGTGAGGCAATAAGAGCAAGAACAGATGTATATATTTACATGGGCACCCATTTTGAATCACTGAAAATGTGACTACATCTCAATGCACTTTTCATTCCAAAATACTCAATATGTTAATCAGAAATCAGCTGGCATTAACACGACTTTCTGGTGAGAACATTCAGCAGCTGGAAATCATGGTTTTGATTTGACCACAAAGCAAATGAGGGAATAATGGCCATTTTTTCCAATTTATTTCAGTGACTTTCCTAACTTTACACAGGGGTGTTTAACTAAGACAGAAGAGAATCCAGTTTTTAAAAGCATTCTTCACTTGCTTTAGGTGCAGTAATATTTTTCTCACTTTAATTTTACAATTTCTCTTTACTTGTAACCAAATTGTCAACAGTAATAGCCATCATTCTTAATAGAAAAGAAGGTTGCTGCTGAATGTCTTCATTGTTACACAATTCTGATTTATTCTGATTGGAAAATAAGTTAGCTGTTAAAAAAAATCCTGTAATTGTATTATTAAAGACTGTAGTGCCATAAGCACAGATAAGACATGAAGCTGCAGAAAAAAAGATTCTTTTATATATATGACAGCTAACAAACTTTTGTTCCACAATCAAAGTGCCTTACAAATGGTAGACACAAAAATAAGTAAAGCTGCAGAATGGAATGTGTTTTATCAAGTAGTTTTGTCTGTTTGCAGGTTAAATAAAACTAAAGCTCAGCCAAGAGCTAAATTCCCATATTTTTTCACCTCCTTCCCCATTCATGAAGTTGGTGCATATGGGTGGAGGTGAAATGTTTCTATCCCTTGAACTTTATGCATCAACTCAAATATTGACAAGGGTGTTGAGACTACCATATAAATGGATTAATGCATATAGGACATTTCTGGCTATTGACTGAAACTGGATACAAAACGAATAATGAACCACTTGGTGGTTGGGGGGTTCCTAATGGGTGACTGACTTTTTCTAGCAGGACACAATAATGTTGGCCTAGTCCTATAGTGTTGAGTCTGTGAATACAAATGCATACACACGTAGTGGGCCTCAACATGCAGCTTGCTAATTTGTTAGGAAGGGTCTCCATCATATGGAAATGGGGTAGAGGCCTTATCAAGATGAACTTAAATCAGTTCCTCTTTATTTGGGTTTCTATAGTTGCTTTTTTGTGTGTGTGTGTGTTTGTTTGTTTGTTTGTTTGGGTTGTTATGGGTTTGTTTATTTTTTTCCTTTTATTGACAAACCTCACATCCACCTTACAATAATATGTGCATATTCTTTATTTAGAATAGTAGATTTTCGTATACTGGGGGAGCGGGATGAATATAGTGAAATCAAACTGAAATCCCTGATCCCCATTACATACAGAAGTACATGTATTTGCTTTTTGTAATTTCTTTTGGCATTACAGTATGAAAGATACATTCATTTGTGTGTACGCATTTTGTTTCTCTTCTTACTTCTAGGGGGTTAAATTAAGTTTACATAACCTTGTCTTGAAGCTATTGATAGGAATGTTCAAAATACGGAAGTGTCAATATGAGCACGTACGTGGGCGTGTGTGTGAACACATACAATCACAGAATCATAGAATGTTAGGGGTTGGAAGGGACTTCAAAAGATCATCTAGTCCAATCCCCCTGCCAGAGCAGGAACACCTAGATAAGGCTACACAGAAAGGCATCCAGGCGAGTTTTAAATGTCTGCAGAGAAGGAGACTCCACAACCTTGCTGGGCAGCCTGTTCCAGTGTTCTGTTACCCTCACTGAGAAAAAGTTTCTTCTCAAATTTAAGTGGAACCTCTTGTGTTCCAGCTTGAACCCCTTA